>KK120431.1:8420-25167 GCA_000611955.2 Stegodyphus mimosarum
GAGAGGAAGAAATACATAATTATTTACATGCTATCATTTGTATTTTTTCTGCATTAATGCATAAAAGAAAGAGAACAGGTTCTTGTTTTTTATTCTCAAGTTTGTTCCACTGGAGTAGTTTTCTATGAAAATTTGGTAAGTTTTCATAATTTGTTTAAGCTTCAACATAAAATTAAAATAAACAAATTACAAAAACTAGTTATTTAGTGGTTAATTCAATATATTAGAATTATTTGAGATAAATATCAGTCCAAAATTTCAATATTAAGCTGCGAATACATTTGAATTATGAAATGTAACCAACAGAAATTTGCTAGAGATAGAAAATAAGAACATTAAATTTGAATTTTCCCCTTTGCATTTTAGTGCATACGCAAACTATTTTAGTCTATTTAATAACCACTGCTTTTTTCCTGAAATCAAGTAGAATGCATAGGTCACTATCCTAAAAAATAGAACTTAAAAATCTTCCAAATGTCATTGCAAGATGAATTTGCAACATTTATGAAAAATGCAAAGACTAGCATACTTTGTATGAACAAAATAGTTTAATTCCTAATCTGAATTTAAGGTATTTTTAATGGTATGTACACCTTTTTTTAGAGGGGAGGGTGTGTATGTGTGTGTGTATTTATTGTTCCTCCCACTTTCTCTAGCTCATTAAATTGCTGCCAATGTACTTCCCAGTTCTTTTCTATTTTGTTATGTTTGTTTAATAATTTTATTTGAATTCTTTATTAGAAAATTTTAATCTTTCTTTGCGAATTATTCCTTTCAAACCTTTCATTACACTATATGATGTATATCAAGATGACACTTTCATAATAATAAAAAAAAATAATAATAATATATACAATAATACTTTTATTTAAAAGGGAAAAAAAAAGCTAGTTTACACCAATTGATTTCAAAATTTATTACACCATTTTTTCTTGCATAAGAAAATTATTCCATCCTGAAGTTTTATTTTAAGTGGTGTATTTCATACTGTAAGCAAAACTGAAAATTAGGGGGTAGGCAGGTTTTTGCAGTATGCTAGACAGGTACACTGCACAAAAAAAAAAGGAAAGTTCAGGATTTCCCGTTCTACTGGGCCGACTGACGAAATTCAAATTGCATTTTTCATGTCTCGAAAATGCGACTTAGGATATATATTAGATTTATATACAGCATTATTCTAACATAGGTATTTTGACACAAAATGTGTCTTTTTCTGAAATAAAATACCAATTTTTTTTCCATATTTCGATTCTATGACTCAAATTATGCCTCAATATTAAATTTTGTAAAATTTGGTTGGAAATTTATGGAGAAATTCAAAAATTTCATTTGGAAAATTTTTTTCAGTTTGCACCAAGAATAACTAACTCACTTAGCGAACTTCTTAATACATGCAACCTATTTTCCTATCCCTTCCATTATAATGGAGTGGAAAAAACGTCACATTTTTCCTACCTTTTTACATTGTGCATAAGCGGAAAAATAGTCACATCGTTCTTTCAAATAATTGCAACAAAGTGCATAAACCACATTTGATGTTATAATTTGCTTTCAACAAATATGCCAAATTTCAAAACGCGCCAATATATAAATTCACGTATATCTTCGAAAATTTTGAATAAAATGTTCTAATGTTTTGTAGGTATTCTTAGAAATACATTTACTTCAAGTTGATGGTAAAAATTTTATAGGTTATAATTCAATTTTTTTTTCAAAAAATTTATAAAAATTATTTAAAAATACAAATTTTAAAAATAATTCATAAAAAATGGGTGAATTTTGCTTGGAATTTTAAATTCATAAAAAATGGGTGAATTTTGCTTGGAGTGAGCCTAAATTTCAAACTGTGAAAGAAGGAATCAAGTAAGTCTAATAAAAAAAGTGATATTAATAAATACATGCCAAATTGAATTAACATTGAGGAGCTAAAATTTTGAGAGCTAATACTTTATAAACTACTCGTGCGAGTTTGACAAAACTTGGCAGTTTGGCATAATTTGAGTTGTAGAATCGAAATATGGAAAAAAATTAACATGTAATTTCAGAAAAAGTCTGATTTTGTGTCAAAATACCTAAATTATAACAATGCTATATATAAATGTAATACATATCCTAAGTCGTACTTTTGAGACATGGAAAACGCAGTTTGAATTTCGTTAATCGGGCCAGTAGAACGGGAGATATAGAACTGTCCCCCCCTTTTTTTTACGCAGTGTACATATACATTTAAGGTTTAATAATTAGAATGCATTTCTGTGGATTTCCTCTTTCCTTATGAGAAGCTTAAATTAAAATTTTTTTCAGTCCTTTTGCATCACATGATTTCAATAACAAAGATGTTGTAGCTGTTCCTTGCTACAACCTTTTTGTTACAACTATAATGTACTATTTTGAGGTCAGAAATTCTCCCCCCCCCTTCTGAACGGTTGTGAATCTTTAGTTTATATATTACAAAAACTATTATGTAAAATTAGAAGGGAAAAAATTAATTAAAAAAAATTACATTGATATGTTTTCAAATGTGAATAAATACAATTTTCTATTCTTAACCACTTTTAGAATAGCAAATGCTTTCTCACCTGACCTCCCTGAGAGCCAATACTGTCATTATCAGAATCTCCAAGGGAGAAAACTGCTTTTCCTACACCATCTCCAGATTCTTGATCTTCAGATAATTTAGGAACATCTCCATTTACAGCTACTGCAGGAAGCTTTTTGGAATTCAGTGGAGTGATTTTTGGCGGAGAAGATTCTACTAAAGAGAATAAAATATAAAGCTAACTTTTCTACTCATTTACAAAAAATACAGGGTGTCACATAATTAATAGAGGATTTAAATTATGCATTATTCCCCACTCCCATTGGTTTAGACTCTTTGAAGTATACTTTGTAGTAATCACATTCCAGTTAGCACATTCATTTCAACAGGGCATTCATATAGCCCCACAAGGAGAAGTCTAAACACAAGAGATTCAGTGATCTTGGTGGCCAAACTAAAGGACCACCTTGACCAATCCATCGCCCTGGAAATTTCGTGGTTCATATAACGAGACATTATCTTGGCAATCCACAGTAGAAAACGCCATTGGGGATGACGACAGACCCTTTTTATACTATTTATAAAGTCACCTAGCGGCTCAGCATTTGTACTTCACTCAGACTTTCTAAAACGGATATTGCTTGCATGGCTGCGTTTTATCAACCCATAAAGTTTTGCCCACTTTTTCAGATTCACCCTGTATATACATTTTAAATCAAATGTTTTCAGTAGCTCTTAACAATAATATATGCTTCTGATTCTTAGATAATGTTCATTTCTTGAATTAAGGCACAGCAAGGTTTTTCAGTCGAATTTTGATCTAATATATGACAAGATAAACAATCACAGATATTTCTTCCAATAAAGTAGTCTAGTACAACTAATAATATGCCAACAGTTGGTAGTGGGTGGCAAATTTTGGCTATTTAAAGCTATGCACCTTTGAAAAGCTTTCTTTGTTACATACAAAACATTACTGGATGGGAAAATTAACACTGCACACTTCTGCATAATTAATGACTAAAGGTTGAAGTTAGAAGACAGTTTGAAGACACAAAATGAACAGTTCACAGTTAAGTTTTACATTCTAAATTTTTCTTCATTAAAACTAGCAATGTCATTATTCCTTCCGCAACATTATTCAAATCATATAACATAAAAACTATTTCATTTTACTTGCCTATAAAAATATTCATTTTATCACAAAATTGATTCTACATTATGGTACATATATTGATTATTGTTGTCCAAGTGTATCAGCCATATCACTGAAAAATACACAATACTTTGTAAATTTTTGTTTTTAAAGTCACATCACTACATATATCGATATAGTCCGCTTAATCGAATAGCAAAAAGCTGGTCAAAGGAAGCTTACTAGATTTTTCATCTTGAAAAATAATAAAATCTTTAAAGTTTTAAGTGTACCTTTATGATTTGTTTAACGTAAGATTTTGTAAAAACACATACTGCTGGTCTCACAGAATCAAGATTATTAATTTCGAATGGGAAAACTATTGAGAAGGAGCTTAATACGAGAAAAATATGAATGCATACTGTTGCATTTTGGGTTTTTATTAGAATTTTGAGCAAAATTTCTTAGATAGAAAAATTCTCATGCAGGAACTTTTTATGTGAGTTCTACTGTAGACTTAAAATTTTATGCTTTGCCAAATTCAAAATGGCTTTACAATCATATATTTAACCAGTCTAACTTAATCATGTATTTAGTGTTTAAACTGCACTTAATTATTTTTAATACATTCATCAAATGAGTTCACAATCAAACATATAAGATCCAAATACCAGACTTCTATAACTTCAGAAACACTGTGAAAAAATATGTACACTAATATCTTATATGTGGGGATCAATTTCATGGATAATAAGATTATGAGAACATACAGAATAATGAGTTAGGTAGTTAAGCCATTCATGACAAATTTGAACAATTTCAGTTGAAATAATAAGGATACAAATACAGTAGGTTTATTTAAGCTTTCTAACTGAGTTTAATAATAAAAATTAATAAAATACTAAGCTATATTACAGCAATCAAAAAGTGAAAAAACTGTAACACAGATCTTTCTTTTTTCCTCTTATCTCCTCCCATATGATTCAAGTAAATTTTAAAAGCCTCTTATAAATTTCATTGTCTTTACTATCACAAAGTCTGATTTAGGAACAAAATCAGTTAACTGATCAGAAACACAAAGAAAGAAAAAAAAATCATCTAAAAAAATGGAGCAGGCCCAGAAGCATCACAGAGATTAGCCATACCTAGAATAAACTGGAAAGACTGGGAAATGAAGATTAACACAACACATGAGCAAGCAATGAAAATATTAAACTAAAAGAACAAACAAGTGAGTAACAATAAACTATGCTAGAACTTAGGAGAAGAAAGAAGAACACAAGATTTCAGCTCAAATTTTCATAATTTACGTCAGTTTCTCTTTTCTCTTAGTCGGTTTTCAGTTCTTTACCATGAATAATCAAAACCATGTATAATGAGGGATCACTGTATATACATCTCCATCAGCAATTAAAACAATGTCAATCAAATTTACAAACAAAGTATTTTAAAGCTAAAATACATCCAGTACCTGTTAAAGTCATTCTTTGTATCTGTGTTAAGGTGTGAGTTTCTCTGGGATGCCTAATCTCATCTTCAGAAGCAAAATCTCTTGGAGTGTAAAGTTCATATGCAAAAAAACTGTTGCCAGCAACAATTCTTATCCTTTGATCATCAGATGGAATGCTCTGGAACAAAATAAATAAATAAATAAAACATTTATCATTCTAAACAAAAAGAAAAAAAAATAGATAGCAATGTGAGGGTAAGACACTAAAATTACTTCATAGTTTTATTCAATCATTCACACTTTAAGGAAATAATACATAAAATAATGTAAGAACTTGCTATTCATGATAGTCAGAAACAGACAGACATACTGTGCATGGATTTCAGAGTTAGGTCTCAAAGTAATTCCCACCAACATCTAGAACCTCTGCTGATGCTACTGCAGCTGTGCAATAAAACATGGGGGTCCTGGGTGTTAAGAAATCTGTGATTGCATACACAGGTCTGCTTCACTGTAGAACGATTTCCCATGAAGGTTGAGGGAATGTTGTAGTAATTTATATGTGATAGGTCCAGCTAACACGTCTCTCAGTGAAGTAGCTGAAGGTTAGCCCTGGTCATCCTTGCCACATTTGGTTCATATCATAATGAAGTACAGCACAACCTTGTGTTTAACCAAACCTGGCTCCTTCTTCTGCAATGCATGTTACACCCATTGCAACTGCTGTGAGTACATGCCACAGTGATGGTGTGATCTGGTTGCAGCAGCTTACAATGCAACACTTTGCAACTAGTCCACCCGACACATAGCAAAATCTTGCGTTGGCGCAGAGAGACCTTGAAATGCGAGGCACAGGGTCACATTGTGATAACCAATGTCTGGTATGTTTGGCAGTGTCAAACTAGATCAATTTTTCATCACTGAGCACACAATCAAATACGAGCGTGTTCTGCTGGACATAACCACCACAAATAAGCTGTCAACAATTGTTCCTTCCTAGCTGCTGACAATATGTGGGATACTCGCTTGCTTGTACACGTGTCACTCAACTTGTACATGTGATGCAGGTGAAATCTGTTTCCTTGGAAACTAAGAAAAGTTTGGAAAGTTCACCACATGTTTGACTGCCGTCCTCCTCTATAGCTGCCTCTGGTGCCTCATCATCCAGCAGTCATGGTCAACAACTACAAGTAGATCATCATAAAGGCTAAAATCTCCCAATCTGATTTTCTGGACTCAATACCTGGCAGTGCACTTATTCATGTTTCAAATGATGTTTGATGTTCAAATGTCTGTTTGATGCAGCTACTGACAGGACGACATTAAAGTCATACAAAAAAATGGAATATTGCACAAAAATATTTATTTGGATTCAAATGGAAAAGAATGGTATTGCGCAAAAATATTTCTTTAAAAACTGGTATTTTAATCCAAAATACCTTAAATTATTTACATTACATTTTATTAAATCTTGTATTTTGATACAACTAGATATTTTTAAAAAATTAAAATTGTAAATGTATAGAAATGTTTACATAAAATCAAGAAATTGCTGGTATTTTTGTTGGTCTTTTCCTTGTTAATTAAAAATATAGCTACTACAGCCTAGTGAGTCACAGTAAATAGGACATAAGATCTACCAGACCATGAGAGATTTTGGATTTTTTGTTTTACAGTAATTGAAATCATAATTAATACATTTGTTTGAATTATTATTGTTTGTTTACGAACGTGAACAGAAATAAATTGTAATAAGCTAGGAAATGATTTATTTTCTATAAATTAGGAAATGTAAATAATATAATCCAAAAATTTTCTTTGGATCATGCATTAAAAAAAAAGTCTTATATTATTTGCTATAATCTTTTCTAATGTTATACCCACTATTAATAGAGTTGATCATTTAGAGATTTATCAACTCTATTAATAGTGGGTATGGGATTCCCCCCCTAAAAAAATTAAATTTTTATTCATATCCTGATGGCAGGTAAAATTATGTTGTGAAATAGAATATTACTTCTGCACAGGAAAGGAATTTTACTCTTCTAACATCTGCATAAATCAAATTTTTTTTAAGAATCATAACAGTTCCTAAGTTAACCTGAAATTTTCACATTCTTTTTAGAAAGTATATGTGTTATGTAGCCATTAGTTTTCCACAGATTAGAAACTCGTAGCAATAGCTAATCTTGTAGAAATGTGCAGTTCCTGGAGTATGGCAATATAAAAGAGATTACTCCGAAATAGTTTCAGAGGGAAATGATACTATGATTTCAGAAAAATAATGAGACTAAATTTCCAGATAGTGAAGATAAGAACTCTAATGAAACTCAGATTAATGTAAATCCTATAAAATCATGATAAATAAATCATGATTTTATATGATATAATCTAAAAATATATGATATGAAGTAAAAAATTAGGAAGATTTGCATATATGCAATAAATATGCCTAAAAACTTGAAATATATGTATATTATATATAAAAACTATCAATAAAACAGAATCATTCACATGAATATACCTAAATTTCACATATAATTTAAATATCTTTTAACATAAAAACATATGTAAATATCTGCTATTTTTTCTTCTGGACACAATTCTAATATTTCTCCCTTTTTCTATTTATATGAAGGACCATTCATAAATTGCATAGATTTTTCATGTGCAATTTACGAATGCAATCCGCCTGAGTACATCTTCACTCTGAGGGCACTTCATCAAACACGACATAAAAGAAAGCAAGAACATTTTTGGTACCAAAGGTCATTTTTAATTTATTAATTGTCATTGTTATTATTAGTGTTTATTCAATAACATATGTTCTCTTAATTTACACCATACACAGAAGAGTTCTGACAAGTTTTTTTCAATGAATGAAGTCATCTCCCTTTCTCTTAGTTTGCCTTTTTGAATCTTTATACCACTTTCTTGTACATTGTAATTTAATGAATATTTGGCATTTCATACCTAAAAATACCAAAACTATGTATGCAAAAGAAATACATTGACTTAAAAATTTAAGTAATATCCAGGTTTGCATTGGTGTTGAATTTAAAAAGACATTTTGAATGAGAATCTGATATATGTCTTTCTTCTTGAAAAAGTAATACTGTGGGAATCCAGATTATATTAAAATGGTATACAACTCGTATAAATAACAACTCATGCAGCAAAGCAAAATTTTGTACCACACGAAGCTGAAACGTCATTTGCAGTTATAATATAGGGTAAAAATGGACTTGCTGCACATGCATTTTTGCCTCAAGAAAAGGCCTTGAAAAACAACGAACAGGTAAAATCATAAAATGTTAGCTAATACGTATTATATTCAAGCAATTTCCTCACAATGCCTTGTTGTAAATTTATTTATACAAAGCGATATCAACAGCTCACAAAAATAGTGAAAAATACATGAAGAAATTTGCGGCAATGGGAAATATTAATTAGCATTATTAAATTAATGATAAAGATTTACCTTAAAAGTAGCATCAGATACTTCAGCCACAAGTAACTGTTGAGCACTCAAACCACAAAGTTTTCCTAATTCTTGCTTAAGTGTTAAATATTTATCATCATGGTTAAGTTGAAGGCCATATTTTACAGGTTTACTGCCATCTAAACGAACCACTAAAAGCAAAAGTTATTTATCAGTAAGAAGTAATCATTAAATTCTACCAATTAAATACGTAGCGTATTTGGAAACTAAGTACTGTTTCATTCTAGCGCCGTCGCAGCGCCGTGGTAGGCGTCCCGCACATGCGCACTAGTCTTTCTTGTTCACTGACTTTCAATTGTCGCCATTTTGGTTGCTCTATGTTGTGTTTTCAGTTTGCTGTGCACATTCAAAATGTTTAAGACAATTAGTTCTCCCGCTGACTGTGAGATTCATGACGCGATTAAATTTTTGAACGCGAGGAATGTTAAACTGGCCGAAATTTATCGTCAAGTGACAGAAGTTTACGGTGAATACGCGATAAGTGATGGAATGGTGAGAAAGTGGGTAAGAATGTTTAATGCAGGTCGAACAAATGTCCACGCCGAGGCTCGGAGTGGTCGGCCTTCTGTTGTCACCGATGATTTGGTAAGGAAAGTTGATAAAGCAATTCATGAGAACAGATGTTTCACAATGACAACTCTTTCGGAGGCATTTCCACAAATTTCACGTACTGTTTTGTTCGAAATTGTGTCTGACCGCCCGAATTATTGCAAACTGTGTTCCCGATGGGTTCCAAAAATGCTCACTGATGTTCACAAAACAAAGCGACTTGGTAGTGTCCTGTCATTTCTCACGCGGTACAGTGATGAGGGAGAAAACTTTTTAAACCAAATTGTGACAGGTGATGAAACTTGGGTGTGTCATTTCACACCAGAATCGAAACAACAATCGATGGAGTGGAGACACGCTCATTCTCCGAAAAAACAAAATTTCAAAGTGACAATGTCATCACAAAAAATCATGTGCACTGTCTTCTGGGATAGGAAAGGCGTTTTGCTTACTGAATTTCTTCCCAGAGGTGAAACCATTAATGCGGCAAGATATTGTGAGACTTTAACAAAACGAAGGCGTGCCATTCAAAACAAACGAAGAGGAATGCTCAGTAAAGGAATTATGTTGCTCCACGACAATGCTCGGCCTCATACTGCCGGTGTCACTCAATCGTTAATTCAACAGTTTCATTGGGAGCAGTTCGATCACCCGCCATACAGCCCGGACTTGGCGCCGCCCGACTATCACTTGTTCCTGCACATGAAGCGCGAGCTTGGTGGCAAGCGCTTTGGATTTGACGATGACACGAAAAATGCTGCGGAGTCGTGGTTATCGAAACTGGCGGGAAGTTTCTTTGACGATTGTATACAAAAACTGGTCACCCGCTATGACAAGTGTTTGATCATTGGCGGAAACTATGTTGAAAAATAGTTTAAGACATGTATTTTCATGTAAAAATAAAATTGGATTCGAAAAAATTGTTTTACTATTTTTTTTTTCAAAATGGTATTTAGTTTCCGAATACGCCTCGTAGAACTATTAAGTGCTTGAAATTAAAATTTTACTGAGCCATCATACTCTTTTAATTTTTCAAAATTTACCAAAACTGCACATACATATTTTTGTATTTTATCTTTTAGCAAAATAAAATGAATTCAAATTCTAGTAGTTAGTGCCATTGTCATATTACTATAATTACAGTAAAAGAAACAGTTAATTACAGTAAGATATAATTACAGATGAAGTAAATATTACTATAATGCTTACTATTGTAAGCCCTTAACGAATGTAAATAATCATAAATTCAGTAAAAGGGTAAGAGTTTAAAGTGTATTATTTTATGTTTCGAAAATCATCCTTTACATAAATGTAAAAAATATATATCATTGCCTGTTTCTGAATGAGTTGAAGCAATTAAGAAAAATAATCACTGTTTTAGTTGTTTGGGAAAACATCTGCTTAATAATTGTAAATCACAATTTTCTTCCTCTTTATGCAAATGGCATGGAAAAAATAATTATTTTATAATAACTATTTATATCACAAAGTTTAAGAGGGAATAATGCATATTTCTTTACATCTCTTAGACTGATGCACATTAAAAATATAAAATATATCTCTGGGTAATAATAATAATTATTATTATTATTATTTTCTGACTGCAAATTGAAATTAAACAAATAAAGATTTATTTAATATAAAGTATTTTTTAAAATATAATTTCACATTTTTCTCTCATTTTTTTTTTTCTTTTAGTATTTACTCTTACTTCCTACATATCCTACTGACAGATAAATCTAAGCAAAAACAAATTCTTTTGTATATTAATATGGATATTTTTTTTAAAAAAGTGTCCACTATTTCAAGTACTGCTATAAAACACACACATTAAAAAAAAGGATGATCTAATAAAATCTAAACTACTAATATTTTACGCATATCCAAAAAAAGGAAGATTACTTACCTACTACTTCTAGATGAATGCAACTTTCCATGGGTAAAGGCAAAGAGAGGTAGTTGAAAGGGTCAAAGCGTACACTGGTATGACCACACACTTTGCACCTAACTGTTGACTGCAGCTGGCCATGAAAAAGATCCACTATTATTGATCGTTCTCGACGAACATGATTTTCCCATGCCTCTTGTGCAACTTCTTCATCTGGACGTCCATCACTGTCTTTTAGACCAGTATATGGTTTTTCATGAACTCTGTACAGAAGGAAATACAAAGTTATAATTAAAAAATGAAAAAGGAGTATTAAATGGAGTATTAAGTATTACACACATATATATATGCAGATAATATTTATTCAATATATATCCGAAGTTCCCAAAATGTCACAAGTAAGTGACATTTTTTAAAATTATAATTCCAAAACGATTCTCTCATTTTTTTTTACTTTCAATGTGCAACCTACATGAAATCGGATTGATTAGGAGCTGGCAGAAATTTTCATATCTAACAAATTGAAAAGCAATCCTTCAATGCAGATAACCCTTGGAGGGTAAAATACAACAGAACTTTGCTTTACGAATATATCATACGACACATCCTAAAGAACAGACTCAGAAAGACATATTAAGATATTCTCAGTGCACAATTTCAAAGAATTTGATAAACACTGAACAAAAAAACCAGGACATATATTTCCTGCAAACAAGATAGAAAGGAAAAACAAACTTTACTTGCATACTGAGTTAAAGGATTTTTAATTCTGTCCTAAGAAATGATTAAGAGTTACACTTATATCACTGCAGTCTCTGTAACTAATATAATCTAGAAGGTACAAGCTTAGTTATGGGATTGTAATAAATTTCATAAAAACAACAGATATAAAATTCTGAAAATGGTAAAAGAATTTACAATCCAAGCAAAAGAGAAATTAATTTTATGTATGCTTATTCCTAATCCGAACTCATTTTAATATACTTAATTATTAATGCATTTTAATTTAATATACAATTTGAGGCAAAATATGCAAATTTAATGCAAATATTAATTTACCATGCAATTCAAGGACCAAATGTAATACAAAAAATAAAGCTTCTATTACAGGTACAGCAAGTTTGCATCTGAACAGACTGATAATTTGAAATAACAAATAATATATCAAAAAGACAAATTCTGCATACAAATTCTTACAAATATTTACCTCACCTGTTTAAATCTTCATGTAATCCATCAATAAGAAAAGCAAGTAATTCCTGTGAATCATGTTGTTGAAAACCATTAAAACGTGGTGCGTATTTACCAATGGTCAGCTACAGGGGGATACAATAAATAAATTATTTGTATTTATAAAAACCACTATAACTATAACACTATAACATTTCTTTTCAGAATATAGATACAGAACAAGCATCAAATACTTTTTTTTTTTGAAAAAAAATTAAAACATATGAAACATGTAATTCTGAAGATAATACATGAAATAAATACTCTGTGTGTGCAATATTTCCAGCCATTTTTAATGGAAGAATTAATTGTTATGCTGTAGAATATGTTGATTGACTCTCCTGCAATCTATTTGGAAGTAGGCGGAGAGATATGAGCTCCCATCCAAACTCCTATGAACTTCCTTTGAGTATGGACACATGTACATGTCTGGCATTATTATAACAGATTAAATTAATGGTAGATGAGAAGATTAACATAAGAGATTAGACTCAGTAGTAGCAAAATACGAGACTCTGGTGGTGGTTGAGCTCTGAGCTGCCACTCTGTGACATTCCATATTTGCTCTGTGGAGTTAGGTACCCAGGACATTAATTGGATTTCATCCTTATGCTCCTAGAACCACTCCAACACAATTCGAGCCTAATGTGGTAGGAAACTGTCCTGTTGGAAGATTCCATTTCCAGTTGGGAAGACAGACGGCATGTAAGAGTGCAACTGATCAGCAATTATGTTCAGATAGTCCTCAGCTTTAATGGTCTGTTCTACCACAACTAAAGGTCCCAGAATCGCACATGAGAATGTTCCCCAAAACATAATACTGCCACCACCAACCTGTGTATGACCTGCTGTACAGGGGAGAGCAATTGTCTGCCTGGAAGATGGTGTACCCTGACACAACCATCAACGCGATGAATGAGAAATCGTGATTCATTCGACCAGGTAACTGTCTTTCACTTATCCATGGTCCAGTCTCAATGGTCCTGTGCCCACTGGTACAACAATGAGGCTTAGTCAACAAAGGCACATAAGTGAGACGTCTGCTGCATTCCCATATCCAACAGTGTCCTCAGAAATGTTTCTGAAACACTTGCACTTGGACTAGCATCGTATTGGGCTGTCAGTTGAGCCACTGTCTAGCAGCGATTTTGATCTACCCAGCGGGACAGTCTCTGGCGTCTTTTTCTTTGATGACACATGGGCACACCATCATTTATCCACTTTGTGCAGATCTTGGACAACCTACCAACTGTGTAGTTTCACAAATACTCATTCTGAGTCTTCAGGCCATTACAATCTGCCCTCTATCAAATTCACTTAGATCAGCAGCCTTTCCTTTCACTTGCAAAAGTAATGCAAGAATGATTCCTTACTTTCTCCAGCAGCAATTAAATACCATTCCCACTTAATAACATGCCGTTGTTGTTAAGAAAAGTGTAGATCAATACAAATTTTTTCGAAAAAGATATCTTATTCACAGATTCAGAATTCATGTTGCATTAAACACAGTTTCATTACAGGCTTCAATATTGGCAAACCAGCCAACTTGTAACACTATTTGCATGATTGAAAGTTATAAATATTTTAAATTTAATTTTCATGTGATTGTTAGATAATAATTTGGAAGTAATAAAACTTCATGAACAAAATACAAAACTATATTTTCAGCATGACTTATAAATATTTTCAGCATGACTTGTGATTGTTAGATAACAATTTGGAAGTAATAAAACGTCATGAACAAAATAGAAAACATATTTTCAGCATGACTTATAAATTACTCAATGTCAAATTCTTTTGGTATGGCAGTTGCAACAAAAATCATTAATTAAAGAATTTTGCACACAAGTAAATCATAAAAGAACATCACAATGGAATTTAAGGGGAAAAATGACTTCAAATTATTCAAATTTATTTGTTAATTGATCCCAAGGCAAACTGGAAATGATGTCAAATATCTCAAATTTTGAAATTACATATCTCTGTCAATTTTTGTCATGCTGGAGTCATATAATTTTTATGTTTGTTATAATAAGATTAAAATTTCACTCAATCTAAGCACAGATACTAACAGAAACTATGAAAAGTTAAGATTTTACAGCGTTTATGAATTTAATGCCAAAATATGAATTTTTGCATAATTTAAGACATTTTTATAACTGAAAATATATGTCTATGAACAACAGTTATGAAAATAACAGACTAGATATGGATTTTTATGAACATGATGTATATTAAAGAACAATATTCCTTACAAAAGCGGTTCTAAATCTTTTCTCTCAGGTATTCCTTAAAAAGACTTTGTAATACAGAGTACCTTTTCAGAATTACCCTTTTCCCTTACCCTTTTCAGAATTATGACCCCTTCAGGCTCTTACAGCATTTCCACCATATATATATTACTACTGCTTTATTTTAATAGCATAAAATTAAACTGCAATAAATAAAGTTAAAAAGTACAAAACAAAGACTGATTATTAAAGGTAGCTATTAAACTTTCACACAATTTATTATCTTGCACATTTTTAAAAATAAAATTTTGAAAGATTTTTATCGATATTGCAAAAATTCTTCACTCTGCTATAGTAGAAAACATAATTTGAGAAAGTGACTCAACATCCATGAAGTAATTTCTTTTCACAAAATTTAACATTCTGCTGCAACCTGTTTCAGGTGATAATCCTATAGATTACTTTCACCACTTTTTTACCAATAATATATTGGATGAAGAAACTTATGACTATGTTCGTAAAATACTTTGCCACTGTGAAAAAAGGAAAATTCTTGAATTAACGCTTAGAAAAAAAAAAAAAAAAAAAAAAAATTAACCCTTAAAAAAAAAAAAAAAAAAGAAACACTATTGGTATTT
The DNA here is from genome assembly GCA_000611955.2 of Stegodyphus mimosarum. Taxonomy (NCBI): domain Eukaryota; kingdom Metazoa; phylum Arthropoda; class Arachnida; order Araneae; family Eresidae; genus Stegodyphus; species Stegodyphus mimosarum. Next base: position 23,583 of record KK120431.1, read on the forward strand.
ATGAAATTAATTTTACATATGGGAGCCATACAAATGAAAAGCATACAAGACTTCTAAAAATAGATACACAGTTTGGCTTACAAGTATCTTCAGATAATATTAATCGGAAAATATTTTTGTTATTACTGAGGGCATTAAACTTTGCCAAAATTGCAGAACCGCCGCCTAAGGAATGACTATATATAGTCAGAAGCATGGTGAATTTATTCAATGCATGATTATCTGAAATATTTTACCCAAGACGAGAGATTAGTTTAGACAAATTGACGATATTGTGGTGTGGATGACTTATTTTTAGACAATAATATCAAACAAATTCCATAAACTTGTATATAATAGCAACAACTAATGGTATGGTTCTCAAATTTACAGTATACACAAGTATGATGGATGATTCTGGTGGAAAAGAACATGCACAAAAGGCTGTGCTAAATTTACTTGATGAATGCTACATGAAGTATATAACATATTTACGGACAATTATTTTAATAGCTATGAACTGATGAAAGTCTTGCTGAGAAAAGAACACATTGTACTGGGACAATCAGAAAAAAAATGAAGACATTTCCAAAAGAGTGCCGGGGGGGGAGAACTAAATAACGGACTAACTGTAGTTAATGATGAAATAATTGTCAAATAGAAGGATAAAAGAGGTACAAATTACATTCCTAATGAATACAAAAATGATGTAGTAGAAATGACAAGTGGAAAACATGAAATGAAGTCAAAACAACTTTTTTGTAACTCAATATAATGAAAAAAATCAAATATAAATCAAATGCTCCATGTGAAAAGAAATCCATTAGGTGGCCTACCAAAATTTTTTTTGCATATTTTGCTAACAATGATACTGAATTCCCGCTTCATAACAAATATTATAATGGAATATGTCACTATGACTTTCATTTATCAGTGATAAGAAAAAAAGAAAGGTGAGAAAGTACTATTAAAGTAGTGCAAGAGTTGCTATTTCCAAGAAAAAATAAAAACATCATCTACATTTACAAAGCTTATGAGGATCTTCTGGCCATTGTTTAGACTGTGCAAAGATAATACAGTCAAATACCAAAAATCCGCCAACTCCTGCAATCCGCACTGCCTCTCAAAATATAAACATTGAATTTATAGGTTCCAGAAACCGCAGAATGGAGAATGAAATACCAAAGAAAAAATATTTATCCAATAATGATGTCATAATTACCGAATAATAATGATTCTCTGTTAATGGCAGAAAAAAAAAATCTTAGCCAGGAAGAGGTTTTTAGTATGGATGATGTGTTCAGATGAGTCAACATTGGCATTTCAGATAACCGATGACGAAATCATTGGCTCTGTTTTGAACTCGCCGCAGCAAGAAAACGATTCCGACACCGACACAGATAATGAATTTGATACGAGTGAGAAAATATCTTTTAATGAGGGTTTGGAACATGGTGAAAAATACCTAAAATATTTAGAACAACAGAGTTGTGTCACAGACCATGAGATTATGAGCCGTAGAATTTACAAAAAAAAACTTACTCTAGAGCACCTAAAGTTTTAAAACAAACCTCTATCAGAACAATGTTTAAAACAAGTTAAAAAA
>KK120431.1:29279-44792 GCA_000611955.2 Stegodyphus mimosarum
ATATATATATGATTTGTTTCTTTTTTCAAAAACCAAGTTCCCCCCTCCCATTTCATTTGAAATCAAGGCAAAACTAATACTGATTTTTGCAAACTTTAATTTATTAAAAGCATCTGTTGGCTTGAATTAAATTTGACAAAATAATGGAAATGAGGTTGTAGAGCCATCAGGATTCTTTTTATGCAGGAGGCATAAAAAATGAGCAATGCCCTCACCGGGACTCGAACCTCTTGAATATGTGCCGAGTGTGCTGGCCATTACACCACGAATGCATGCTAAGAAGGTGGAAGAAATAACCTTATATAACCTAACAGGGATTTGGGATTCAATCACTAAATCCTGGTGGTGAAGAGTCATCATTCACCACCTTTTTTAGTTTAGGTTACACCATTAGGTGATCATTAGGATTTTTTTTTTAGCAGGAGACATGAAAAATTAGCAATGCCCTTGCAGGGACTCGAACTCGGATCTCTTGAATACGCATCAAGTTTTCTGAAGGACCATGAAAGCATGCTAAGAAGGCAGGAGAAATAACCTTATAAGGTATTTTATGCAGATGTAAAAAGCTCCCACTTTGCAATAAGAGTACATAAAATAGTTATACATTAAAATGAAATACTTAAGGAACAATGTTATTTCTAAAAGTTAATAATCTCAATATTAAATGAAACAGTTTGTTTTATCTTGTGTAACCATAAGCCTTTTACAGGAAGTTGGCAAATTTAAGTCTCGAAATGCTCACTAACATCATAATTTGAAATCACTACTGTTAATCGACACTGTAACATATAGAGCAAAATTCCACGAATTCCTCCCAAATTCTGAATGCTAAGCTTGATTGTAACAGATGTTTAATGAATTTCACTCTATAATGCAAGCAACAAAATGCTCACAAGGAAATATTTAAATTTTCTCTAGACTAAATGGGAAGCTGGGCTAAATATGAATGACAAATGGAGATGATCAATTTGATCTTGCCCCTAAAGTGTACTGTTGATATGGATGACTTTCAGAATGAAGGATATGGATGACATTCAGAATGAAAGATCCAGATGCTGCAGCATTATGTGATGGTTGCCCACAAATAGTTAATGCCTAGTGATTACTTCCCAATCTTGCAAGAAAATCGAAATCAAGCAGTGAAAGCCACTACAATACAACTGCAGTGAAGCAAGATAATCCATATTACTCTTGTGATATGTACCATATCCTGTTGTGATATGAATTAAAGTAAAGTGGAATATTTAGTTGTCAGTAAGTTATACATTCTTAACATATGCTCACTAGTATGATCAGCTAAATTAAGGCACAGAACATAAGAATTAGAAAACAGTAAAAGGAAATAAAAGTACTTTTTACAGATCAGAATAAGGCTCAACCATTATTCTCGACACTTCTTAATCTGGGGAGATACGGACACATTGCACCGGAAAACAAATATTATTCAGATAGATAGATAATGGGAACAAAGTGCTCTAGTCTGAAGACGCACTTCTAAGAACCATTAATACAAAAATTTAAAGACCTATCAGCAAATGGATAAATTAAAACTATTACCCAAGCTTGAACTTAAGTAATAATATTCTAAGAAAGTTTTATTTAAGTCTTACTAACAGCTGGCTTTATGTTGATTCTTTGTTTTATGCCTCTTTTCATCCCATATTCGCTCAGTCCAGACGTTCATGCAGATTTTATGTCAAGTGGTATTTGTTAAAATGAGAAGTAAAGTCATATTTAGAATGATTCACACCAGATATTTAGATGTTGCTACCACTGCTGCTCGCCCCAAAAGAGCCACTGACAATGTCGGGTGATTGGTAAATGCTGAAATTTAATAACCCTCTGTCTGTCTGGCATAATTTTAGCCATAGAATCGAAATATGGAAAAACATTTGCGTGTCATTTAAAAAAAAAGTCAGATTTTTGTGTCAAAATACTTATATTAGAACAATGCTGTATATAAATATAATACATATCCTAAGTTGCACTTTCAAGACAAGAAAAATGCAAGTTGATTTTTGTCAATCGGCCCAGTAGAATTGGTCCCCCCTTTTTTATGCGCAGTGTACCAAGGCCTACATTGCAGTGTCATGGCATAAAACTTTCCTAAAACTTTGCACATCCCTGTCTATATATTAAAATACATAGGCCTGTAGAGACATTAGGTTATTTAGAAGCAGGAGATATGAAAAATGAGCAATGCTCTCGCCGGGACTCGAACAACGGACCTCTCGAATACGCGCCGAGTGTGCTGACCCCTACACCACAAAGGCATTCTAAGAAGACCAAAGAAATACCTTATATACTGCCCTTTTAAAGGGCAACTGGGGATTAGGGGGCCCAATCGCCAAATCCTGGTGGTGGAGAATCATCATACACCACCCTTTTAATTTGAGCGCCACTGTACAGACATTAGTTTTTTTTTTATGCTGAGAGATGTGAAAAATGAGCAATACGCTCGCCAGGACTCGGACCTCTCAGATACACGTCGAATGTGCTGAACATTATACCACGAAGGCATGCTAAGAAGATGGAAGAAATACTAAAGGCTGACTAAAAAGTTTTAAGAATTCAGGTATACCTTCCTGATATTAGAAGCAATGGTCTAATACAGTGTTCTGAAGATCATACATAGAAATATCTGAAAGTGCAGCCAAGATTTTCAGTAATTAATCACTAGTGGAATCATTTGGTAGATTTTTCTCACAGGGAATAAATAAGATGTCTCTGAAAATACAGTAAGTGATATGACTGAATTTCATGTTTAACTTTGGAAAAATTGGTAAAATGTGCTTAAAATGTTATGGCAGGTGCATACAATTGTGAAATGTAAGCCATACTTCAGTATTTGAATGGTGCAAGAACTTCAAAGATGGTACCATACAAATGATTAACAAAGCACATTTTATCAAGACATCTTCTATGGTTATGGTTGGCAACACTGGCAAATCAATGAACAGATATAAAACAGTGATTACTCTAAAAATTCCTGAAAACATATTCCATGAAAGATATCCTAGATTCACAAAGAAGAAATCTCAGATTTGCTCAAGAAACATTCCCCTCCCCCACACCAAGGTAATGTTCAGCTGCATGTTGCCACTGTGGCACTAGCAGCACTGTCTGAAATGGTTGGGACAGCATTACAATATTTTGTACGAACTTAGCTCCACATGACTTCTGGACATTATTAAAGCTGAAAAGACAACTGCATGGAAAAAATTCTATTCAGATTGGGGGGGGGGGAAGCCACAGCTGCTATCCTAAAAATTAGATCATAAAATAGTCTTATAAGTGTTTTAGAATCAGTCAAAAACTGCTATACAATGTACCATTCAATTTGAAGCATTTAGCTTGAAAAAGAAATGTTGTGCTTGTAGATTCATTCAGTTCTGACTAAAAGTGTAAGTTTTTAAAACTTTTCTATCAGCCTACGTTAAACAATGCATCATGGACAAAATTGTATTATGAGTCATTGAATTATGAATAAAATACATTAAGTATGAAATATGAAAGCAAAGATTATACTTTTATCTTATAAGAAAATAGAAATTTGAATGTACACTAACCTGTTAAGCTCATAGAGGTGTCTGTTAGAATTGAAATAAAGTGTCAATGGCCGTGTATTACTAACACACTGAAGAGCAGCATTCATGAAGCATGTATTACCCAAATTGTTTAGACCAGTAGCACCTTTTTCAGTAGGACCTAAAATTTTGAAGATAATTTCTTAAAATCTGAATTTTTACTAATTAGTAAAGCTGTTAGAAAAGTATCCAAAAAAGCCTAACCTTGACTTTTTTGATCCCATTTTGCATTCATCACATTGGACATCTCTTCAGGCCAAGTCTGATCTTTGTTACGAACTAAAGAAGATAAACTTTTTTAGAAATCATGCATGCGCGGACCAATAAACATAATTCATTCACTTCTGGGGTAATAAATTCAGAAAACAAATAAAAAGCTTACCTTCTATCAAAATTTGTTCATTGTCTTCTATATTTAATTCTTCTAAAGTATAGTTTTCTTCTTCTAATAGTGTAAGGTTACTCTTAAAGAAAAGAAAAAAAAAGTGATGTTTAGTAACTACTGCAATCTCATTTATTTATTCCAATATTTTTAAACCCTAATCTGAAATTTTGGTCTGCGATTTTTCATACCTGAATTACTTGTAAAATAGTGTTGATAACAAAGGTCTGTGAACCATACTTAAACAGAATTAATTAATTAGTTAAAAGATGTGATTACTAACAAATATACATATATAATACTTACATCATCTTTATAAAGCCATAGCCGAGTCTCCTCAAGACGTAAACGAAGTCGCATACAAATGAACTCAAATACATAACGAAGAGAAGCCAGACGACTAAAAGATGCAAGATATGCTAGATATCTTTTATGCACTGCAGGAATATTGCTCATATAAACAGGAGGATTACCACCTACATTTGAAATTAGAAAAACTATTAATATACAGTTTCCAGTATTTTAAATTGCATTTTGATATGGTTTTTACTGCAGGCATAAATAATAATAACAAAAATATCAAATATTTCCTATCTTAAAATAAGAAAATTAAGGTTTAATGAAATCATAGCAATAAAACTTAAATTTTTTTATAGAAATATTGACTAAATGAACACGAGGTGTTACAAAGATTAAATTATTATTTCACTAAATCTATATAAATCTATAAAATAAATTAATTTACTCAACATCTAAAATAAATATGTTTATTTCCACCCGAGGGCTACAAATACTTAAATCCTCCCCATGGTTATGGCTCCATATTCGAAATTTCTCTTAACAGATTTTACAGCCAAATAAAAATTTCAAAACAAATAACAGAACATAGACAATGGATTGTTATTGATAGTTTTTTCAACAGATGTTAAAACTAGAGCATATAATAAAGCAGAATTTATAAGCAAGAATTTGACTTTTTTACTCTAGCTAAATAAAGTCTCATTCCCTTGAAGCATAAATTTATCAAAGTTTAATATATAGTTCTATTATTTTTTACAAACTACTATAATATTAAAAAATTTATGCAATAATACACATATGTACTGAAACTGACATCTACTTGCTGAGAAGTACATGACCAAAAACTTTTTTAAAAAATAAAAATTTTGAACTAAGGAATGGACCATTTTAAACTACCATAAATTAAAAGATTAGAACACTTCTTGAAATAGCTAAAATCTAAAGGATATCTAAAACATCAACCATTATTTTTTTGCACTTTTCTTGATAAAAGTATACTCTTTTCCCCTCTTCAGTTTTGATAATTATAAAACATTTAAAGCTTTGAATGCAATAAGAAACATGACTTAACATAATTTCAACAAATAAAGTTTAATATACAACTGAAAAACTTTCTAAAACATATTTCTAACCTTCTGCATTTTGACTGTTATTTAGAATTTTAAGCACCAGTGTAAAATGCATTTTCTCTTGTATTACAAAAAATAAATACATGTTTTGTCTAGATCGTTGGGGCTGATTCGGGGCTAAAGGATAAAAATTACCAGATACTAATTAACAATGTGTCAGTGTACTGCAAAAGTTTCAACCTTTTTTTCTGGATCAGAATTTTCAACACTGAAAACTATCTCAATTTCTTACGGGTGAAAATTGGAAAGAATACAAAATGAAATATTCTAAAGCATTATATTAAGACATTTGCACTAAATCATTTGAATATATTCAGTTCTAATAGTCATTTATACAAAATTATTCTTATGAATACTTCCTTTATGAATTCAGTTTGAAGCTAATGCTATTTCAGAAGCATTTTTTTTCTTTTTAATTTTATTGTTTTCTTACCATAAGATGATGCCACATTGCTAACTGCACCAGTCCAGGGATTAGCTACTTGACGAGCAGGATTCGGTTGATGCCTGTACAACTTTAAAGTCACTAGATATAAATCTAATTCAGGTATACCATTCCTAGGAAGAATTACCTATTCAATAAAAAATAAATATTAGAAACATTTGCTCTTAAATTTATTTAATTCTTTCAGGCACTTGCACTAAGCATTTAAGCATATGCACTATATAAATAAATGCATAAGCATATTTAGCTTCTTGAGTAATACTGGCATCATCGAATTTAAAGTAATAAAATACAGTATGCATAACAATAATTCTGATATATGTACTAAAGGCAAGACAAGCTTACTAATACTACAATATCTAACCCCCTGAAAAAATTAACAGCATAGAAATATTAATTCCGAGATTTTAAAGCCAACTACAGGAATGTGAAAAACTGGGGTAATTTTTTTTCCCATATCATAAAATAATAATTTAAAAAATTACCATAAATTACCTACCAAATAGATTAAATGGAAATCTAGAAAATTGAAAATTGGTATTTTCAAATGTTGACAGTTATTTAAAATATATATATATTATAGAAAACATTAGATATATTAACTTCATGTATGCTTTATCTGTTCAAGATATAAACATATTAAAAATTTTTGTTTACTAATGCATTTACAATACATACAAAATAACAATAAAATGAGATTTAATTATCGTTCACCTCCTTCCTAACCAGACCCAAGAAGCCATATCAATCAGAGGATTAAAGATACAGAAGTGTGGGATTCTTTGATAATCATATGCAGTACTTCTATAAATCTGAGATTAATATGAAGTTGAATTTATCTATCTGAAATTGAAGAACTTCTCTTCTTTACATGTTACACTAATTAGTCTTGAATACCTGAAATTTAATCTAAAATATCAGAATACAAGTTGTGTACAACTGCAGCACAATACTTAAAATATTATTTTAACAATTAAGCACCTTTTAACTCTCTGAAAATTAAATTTTGTACAGTTTAAACAAAACATTACCTCACAAATACCTTAAAAATGTTAGAATAATGAATCTGTGTCCTATCTTACAGTTATAAGATGCATCCAAAATTTTCAAGCCAATTTTTAGGGAATAAATTACAAACTGCTAGTGTTTAATTAATATCCTAATAATTTGTACCAACAGCATTCAGTTCAACACACTTGTCTTGACACTGTAATACATCTTATTGCTGTCACTTATCTCATCCTTATTGCATACTATATGTGAATGATTCAAAATCGCTGAAACAACCTTGTATTTGGCGTACATTTACTAAAAACACTCAATCGATTTCGAGGGCAGCTACAGGTCCCTCCTCATCAGGAGAACAAAATATCTAGAAAGGGAAAGAAACCTCAGTAACGGCTTTTTTATATCCTCGGGTAGAACCACGCTCGAGGAGGCAGTGCGTGCTAACGCTTTTAAAATTCTATTAACATAATTCTTGATTATTGTTTTTGCCGATAGATGCCGCTGCCTCCTCGCAAGTGGTTCTGCTCGAGGGTATAAAAAAAAGCATTACTGAGGTTTCTTTCTCTTTCTAGATATTTTGTTCTCCTGATGAGGAGGGACCTGTAGCTGCCCTCGAAATCGATTGAGTGTTTTTAGTAAATGTATGCCAAATACAAGGTTGTTTCAGCGATTTTAATTGTCACGTTGACGTGTTTCTCTTCTATTCTAATATGTGAATCATACCACATTGTGAACAATTACTGACATTCTCTTCAAAAACTATCACATTTTTAAGAAAACTTTTAAAATTGGTCCCTTTTTTAAATTTCTCACTCAGGCACATGCTTCTGAAACTCATTGCTTATTTGTTATCACAACCAACTGAATGTAAGTCGCCAAATATTCGGAATGTGGCAAAATCTGACTATGATGCACATAACCATGCTCATCACATTCCTTCAGTCAAGCATCGATGCTCTTTTTGGATGTACTCTTTTTCTATATTTCAAGTTCCAATGACTTTTATAAACAAATCATGATATTTTTTGCCTTCAACTTAAATTTTTTTAATACACCATTATGGAACATGCCAGTAACAGAAGAAACTGCACTAAAATTCAGAAGAAATACAGAATTTTGCAGCAAAATCGGTTAATCTTCGAAAAGTGGGGGAGCACGAAACTTGGTGAGAGTTTTTATTCGGCACAATTTTAATTTGGTTGTGGTTTCCGGCAGTATGTTATAGAACTTTATTTCGGTGATTGTAACGGAGTACGAGTTTAAATTTTAAAAAAAATCTTCTGGCTACACTAATTTTGAAATATTGTGTTTATTTTTAAAAGTATTACTGTTTAATATTTGCAGAAGGTTAAGCTGTTGGTGGTGGGAGAATGTTGGATTTCAGATGACGTGTAGTTTATAATTTATGATGTTTTCATTTAATTTTATTTAGTTAATGTTTTCCAGGTCAGTTAATTATTTTTTTAGTTTTGTTCCTTGGATGTGGCAACCAACAGATATGGAATGTTCAAAGTGTTGAGCTTAAGTGATTCAGTGTGTTGAATTCCACGACGATAGTATCTTGTATATTTTAGTGAATTTGAATATATTTACTTGGTTGCCAATTTTTTTATGCAACCAAAAAAGACACTTGGAATGTATTATATTTGTATTTTTGTAGTAATTTATTTTTGTAATTTTTAATTTAATGTTTGTGACTTGAATTTTTTAAGTTTATTTTAAATTTATGTTTTAGTTTGTAGTAATTTATGCTTGTGCTGTATTTAGTGTCATTTTCGTTTGATGACGTTAGATTTTATATTGTAATTTCTTTTTACAACTAGGCGATGTCAGGTTTGACACTGCTAACGAAAAGAGTTTGACACCAACTTACCCCACTTATGGAAGCTCAGCTGAAAAATCTCTAAGGGAAAAATGAGGAGAGACGCGTTTGGTAGATAACCAGTGTTACCAAGGTTTGTGCAATGCAGTGTCTCTGTAATTCCCCAACCTTTTTTTTTTTTAAAGTGAAAGCAGACCATTGTATACTTTTGAGAGAATAGCACAAAAAATTGCATAAAGCTTTGGCAAAGAATCTAAATATTTTATTTTTTAATGTATCATATTGTCCTTATTTAATAATTAAAATCTGTACTTTAAATTGCTAATGTATGCTTTTTTATATACTGTTTGCCAAGTTAAGATAAAGATCTACAGTTTGGCAATATTTAAAAAAAAAAGTTAAGTTACGAAAACTGCCAACTTTCAGTTGTTCAGTAACTTTTACCTTTCTGATCTGTAAAATATATTACCTAACTGTATTAATGTGGCATTAATCATTAAGTACCCTGAAACTATCAGTCATTTCTCAAGTCCTGTTGTAAATTCAAAGCGCATCACCTATCTTTGGGCAATAAAATGCATACAAATTTCAAGATATTATTTTTCAAATTAAAAATCTCACCAGGCAAAATAATAATATGGTGATACAAATATTTTTATTCCTAATTTACATTAAACCTATTACATATTTTAAATCAAACAGAAGTTTTCTTTTGATTTTAAGACTTTAAAAAAAATATGAAAAATGAGTGATAAGTAAGTAAAAAGAATATTTTTTGTACAATCATGTAATACGTGATCTGCTGTAAATTATTTACTTATTTTTTAGAATGATGGCATAAAATTATTTGTTTTAGTCATTTTTGTTTCTTGCCATTTTATTGTATGTTTGAACTTAAAAACAGTGTTTAGTGGCATCATCTAAGAAGTAAATAACTACCTAAAAGTGGTCGATCACATATTACATAATATATGGTTATTTATTCAAAAAATGAGTGAGGAATTTTAAAAAATAATATTCAATTTTAAATTTTCCTTTTTATAAATATCCCAGTAAAATAATTTTTATACCACAACTAGCTAAACAAAATTACATAAAACAAAGAAATATAATTCAACAATTTATAATGAAAAATTATTTTTTCATTATCTTTAAAAAATGTGATCCCACAAGACCAAAAGTTCACTGACCTGCCTTGGTAATGGAGGAGATCCGCCATACCACTGTGAAAGAGCTCGCCATACTGCTTCAGGAACTAATTCGTAATCTCTACCTCTCATCAAAGGAGGATTCTTTCGTAATCTGCCACCTTCTCCAGTCAGAAAGATTACCTAAAAATAAATAAATGTTTATTTATAAGCGACGAAATTTGCTACAAATGAAAAAGAATTCTGCACTTCAGAATTTTAAAAGTTTTTCACTTCAGTTTTATCTACATCAATTTTATATATGTTTCAACATTTTTTGTTTTTTGTTGTTGTTGTCCTATGAGTATCTGAAAATGAAAAAATATGTTCTGCATATGGACAGCTACATAAAATTAAACAATTTTAAAAAAAAAACATTTAGATTTTGAAAACTGAAGAAGGAAGACATTTTAAACTTATAATTACCATAAAAATTTTAAAAAGGCATACAGCCAGATGTTAAATATATCATGTTGCTTTTCAGTAATTAAAAAGAAAATCACTTTAATCAATTCCCCCTCTTCCTTGATATGTACATGTTTAAAAAATTTCAGCAAATTAAGAATTTTTCATCAACTCATAAATTATTTCTACAGAATGTACAGTCCTTTTGATGAAAACTCATTCAGCTGTCATTCTGTGGAATTTCCTTGATAAATAAGAAATTCTATAGTAAGATGTTTATACATCTGGGAACAGCAGCCTCATATTCACCTAAATTCCAAAATATAACTTAGCAGTCTCAGCAACTTGAAATGTAAATGAACCCGAGCTTGAAAAAATTTATTAAATGATTTCATATAATAATCTAAATGTTACACATAATCATCTTATCCACAGAAACAAGTCTCTCACTATTCCATGAGATCATGAATACCAACAGCAAAGAAAGTCTGTGGTTTCTTAAATAGCCAGTCTTCAACTGTTGTTTCTTGGACCTCATCATCATCCGAACTGGCATCTTTTCAATATCTTTTAGAGTGGTGAATACATGGAAATCATACACTGAATTTCACTTATCTGAAGATAAATTTCACAAAGTCAAACATTTTTCATATAAAAAAAAATTTGATAATGACTCTTATTTCCCAGCTGGTGGGCCCATCAATCGTTTTAAATGTGATTACCAACAGACAATGACTTCAAATGTTAACGAAAACATGCAAAATAGCTAGCTAATATGTTCTCGAGTTGAAAAACATAACTTTCATGCATGACTTTCATGGTGTCAGATGCATGGGATATACATGCAAACAATACTTACTCTCTGGATCAGCTCAGTATTTCTCAAATATATTTCTTTTATGTTCTTGCTTGCATCTAGGTGTCAAAATGTCAATTACTTGACTACTATTTCTCAACTGTTTTACAAATTTGGTCCTCAGCAGGTCAAAACTTTCTGAGAAATAATTCTCTAACCTACCCCTAGATGGTGCCCTTAGTTCCACATGTTCCAAAGAACCAACTTCATTAGAATCACCTTTATTAATGCCCTACTTTACATGCTTAACATCACAAATTAATATGATGGCAGCCATAAATTCAAATCTTCTATTACATAAAAAGTGCAAAATGGAGGTGTGGTGTTTTGAAAGTGTAAATTTAAATGGTCTTGCTTTATCATAATGATTTAATAAAAAAAAGAGCAGATGATCAAAGCATTGTTGAGAATGGTTTCTGCATACCGTGAAATGTCATCTAAATAGAAAGGTAGTTATGTTGCATAGTAACTGCACTGCTCAGAAAGTTCAACTATTTATCGACATGACAACCTGTGAAACCCAAAAACTGATTTTTTCTTTCTTTTTTTTTAAATCAACAGAATTTTCTTATTAAAAAAATAATTTTAAAACAACAAAAAATATAAAGATTTTTTTTAATAAGAATGAATTATATGTACTACCTAATTAATATTTGAAAATATAATCTGTAAGTTTTTCATGTAATTATTTGTAGTACTTTAAAGAATTAGCTTGTTTTACACAATTACTATGTTTTCTAATTTTTGCTAAACACAGATTTTCTAGGAAATCTCAATCATGCCAGATTTAGCCTGTATTTTCATAGCAATACTGGAAATTCTTTAACGCTCTGCTTTGCTATGAGGAATAGTCAAGATGGTCAACATTATCTTAAAGAGTTCACTATACTTTAAAATTTCTCCAATTAGACTCTCAGTTTCGTTTCACTTTTTGTTGATTCTGTAAATTAAATTGGGGTTGCAATTTATGTGGTACAATGCCAACATTATTGTCTTTGAAAACTAACCTATTCAAAAGCATCTTGTACCAGAAAGATATGCAGCTGCTAGAATAGAAACATCTGCAACTTTAGCAACATGCTGAATCCTAATAATAATAATAATAATAATAATAATAATAATAATAAGGTTTGCTTCACAAACTTTGATCAAATGTTTTAAAACAAATGCAAACATGCATTAATGAAATTCATTTCTGCAAAACTACCTTAAGAACATTGAATGATGGCAAAATGAAGTTTTACAGACATTAGGTATTTTTTTAAAGCAGCAGGGATGAGCAATGTCCTCGCCAGGACTTGAAATGGACCTCTCAAATACATGCTGAGTGTGCTTGAAGGCATGCTAAGAAGGTGGGAAAAATACCTTATAAAGTGTACAGAAAATAATAACATCTGTTGAAAGTCCGAGAACAAAAACATCAATAATCATTCTTCATGAGACAAACTTACAGTAACTTGTAAAGGCTTCCCTTGCAAGTACATTTTTTTTTTTTTTTTAAATTCAGAGAACTCTGTATCAACTTTACTCTTCTCCCTCTTTTTTAAATTCACTTTTTGTATTCTTCTGCAAATTGTCAATTAAGTTGCTCAGTACTGAATTCCTTTATTTATATTATACTTATTTTTAACAGTGGAATTAGTAGGCACACCTTCATTTATTTGAAGTGTTTTATATCTTTCAACAAAGCCCTTAAATACTTTATTTCTTCTTAAGAAATGTGGGAAATGGGTTTCATTGGTTCAGGGATTTTGGATAAATATTTCTTTAAAGATAACCAGCATGTACTAACATGCTTCAAAATCTTTCTTATTTCAGCTTTTTCCAGCTATTAAAATCATTTCAATTTTTCTTTGCTTTTAATACTCATTTAAAGATTATAATAAACATCAGCAATGAATTCATCTATATTTATTAGTAAAGAAGATGCAGCCTTTTGAAACTTTACCTCTTGTTAATTTCTAGGACCATGAAAATTTGGCTGTTGGCTACTGATTAGAAGATGCCATGATAACTGTTTTCCATTTTTCTGGTTAACAAATGAATGATGACTCATTTCCTTAGAGGATGGACATAAGGTTAGGGTTAGTTTGTAATTTTGCAAAATATGCTAAAATTGGAATCTTTTTCTATATACCGTCAAACAACAGATGTGTATATTGTTACATTTTTAAATAAAAATTTGAAAGTGAAAAATGAAGTCTAAGATTTCTTTTAATTCAATGTTTTTTCCCCAACAGTATTCATACTTTATCACATAATTTCTAAAAAACAATGGCTAGAATCAATGAAACTATGTTCTGATTTGAGAAAGCATATATAAGAATTAAGACACAACAAATTCTTGTGATATTGATATTGATATTAAATGCCCATGGGCTGATAATGTTAACAAAATTCATTCACGCAAAACATCCTCCTAAGATTGCTGTAACATTGATTATGATTTGATAGCAAATTCAATTCTTTTTGATGCTGAGGGGAAAAAATTCACACAATTTAGATGATAAAGGTGATCATGTAAACTTGAAAATATGATTCTGAAGTAAACATGAAAGTGGCTGCAAAAGTCTGTAAAGTCTTGATAAAATTTTGGGATTTTTAATGTTAAATAATTCAGATTCTGAAAATGTAGTATTAAATAAATAAAAAAATAACAATAATAATACTGACAAAATACAAAGCCATTAATTTCAACATATAATCAAAGTGAAAAGAATGGTCCTTTTGATAGTTAAAAATACATAGGATTTTAATACTCCCACAAATTTATTAACTTTTTTATCTTTTTGAGGTATAAGTTTTACATAAACTAATAAAATGAGTCTGTTACAATCTTCGCTATTTCACCATGAACATGTTTGATTGTGTTTCCCAACGAACATGTTCGATTGGGTATCCAAATATAAAATTTGCACAAAAATTTAATTTTAAAATAGGCAATCTTCATATAATTTAAATGCAATATTTTTTTAATCTATTACCTTTAAAGTATTAGGTACAATAAGTGAAGTGTTGTCAATTGATGTTGGCCGTTGTGGGACATGAGGTAGATTCCTCCTATGCACATTTGGTGAATGATTTGGTGTCTTTGCAAGCTCAGGAGGCTAAAAAGGTAAAATAATGATTATAATTCATTTCAATAAATTTTGTATGAAAGAAGATAATTTAAAACTTTTACATTTTTTTTTTAATATTTAGATAAACCATCCTTCTATCATAGTGCTTTCGTTAAAGAATGTCACAATCAAGCAATATATAATGCAATCTAATTCCTAATTGTTAAGAGAAAATATTTCCAGCATAACCTGAAATAAGATAACAGGGTAAGATATCTCAAATTTGACTCAATAGAAAAATAATTCATTAAGAAGCTACTATAAAGTTCTCCTTTAAATTTTTTTCCCAGTAAGAAAATTCGAAGTGTTTTTGTGTTCCTTATGTCTGGAAATAAACATATAACTAAAGAATATTAATGCCTCATCACACTTTCATATTTTTTGAAAGTATTTGAAAATAAGCTGGTAAGAGTACTAAAAAGACAGATTTATAATAAGTAAACAGAATATGAATAACAGATATGAATCAAATGAATAGGAATAAACAAATAAATAGAACATGAATGCAAATATAAAAGGGAGGGAAAGAAACTGAAGTTTTGAAATGAAATTTATTAAATTTTATATTTAATGTGTACATATAAGCATATCTATCTTTTGATACTGAAAGAAAAATACATATTAAGATGCATATTTATATTATAAAGTGGTCAACATGAAAAAGCCATCATTACTTAAAATTCCTTTTAGTTTCGAGCCTTTCATAATTTGATTACCTTTCTGTGAGTCACTCACCAATGATACTATAACCATTTAAGTCAAGACATAAAAATTGCTCACATTTCTTGTAATATACTTCTACCCTAATTTTAATGAATAGATTCAATAATAAAGCATGAGAATCTATTATGTAATATAAAATTCCTTTATTTTCAATCTTTTGTTCTAGCTTTCAAAAAAAAAAAAAAAATCATACAGTAGAATGAACTTGACAAAGCACAACACAGTACACAGAAATTCAAAAATAACTTGCAGCTTTACTCTCTTCAATTGGCCATCTTTTAATAGCAGAGATTAATCAGCTACAAAGATCAGATTTTTTTTTTTTCCAAAAAAAAAAAAAAAAGTCAGCAAAGAAGGAAAACTTGAAAAATCAGAGATGAATACAACCGAACACTTCACAAGGCTTAAAAGCAGCATATTTTGCATCTGCATTCAAAAGTATGGCAAATAATTTTCAGGTAATGAATTAACTCACTTATTCAGAACACTTCTTCCATCTGAAAGAGAACTGTATAAAAACCAAAAAAGAGGATTGAAATAATCTATATT
>KK120431.1:51846-67786 GCA_000611955.2 Stegodyphus mimosarum
CAGGACAATGCGCCATGTCACAAGGCTCGAATGGTGTTGGAATGGTTCAAGGAGCATAAGGATGAATTCCAATTAATGTCCTGTCACCTAACTCAGTGGATCTTAACCTGATACAGCACATTTGGGATGTTATGGAGGGGCAGCTCACAGCTTAAACTCATTCATGCTGGAACATCTCAACTTCACATGAGCACTGTTTAAACATTTGGCACAACCTGTCTCCAGTCATCAACCAAGAATTTGTATTTTTTCATAATGCTTTGGCTCTTCAGTGTATACAAAACAAATCTGCTTTGAAAATTTTAACCAGGCATTATTCCTTCATGTCTATATGATTCATAGTTAAATAATGAAAATGAACAATTAAAATAATAAATGTTTTACCTGTGAGGGATCATGATTCGCCATTATTTCACTTGCAACTTCAGTAACTTCAGATACTGATAAAAGTGTCTACGAGATATAAAAAAATTAATATGTAATGTATCTAATACTTGCTTTAATTATTCTACAGAAAAATCCAATGCATATGCAAAAAAAATTAATTTTAGGAACACTATCTTACCATGATTTCATTTCTATTTTGATTTTTGTTTTCATTCTTTACAAAGAGAAGAGCACTGACCATATGTCTAACTTCATTTTCTGATAAAATGCCATCTCGATCTTGATCAAAAATTTTAAAGCAGACTGTAGAAAAAAGATAAAGAAACAGCAATTTGATAACAAGGTAAAAAAACAAAAAATTACAAAAACATGTTAATTGTTGAAATCTAATAATGGCAGTACTAAATTTCATTACTTAGATTATTATTATAAAAACACAGAATGGGAGAAAATTCTAAATACTTTAATACGGGATCTAGAGATGAGAGGGACAAATCTGATAGTATGATGCATGTTTTTAAAGTAATTGCTGTTTGGAAATAAAAGAAACAAGTAGAATTACCTTACTAATTCTATTTTTATATGAAAGCCTGCACATCAGTCTATTTTTCTACATAATTTCCAACAATATTAAGGCACTTATCACATAGCACAAGAAGTTTTTAAATTCTTTCTTCACAGAAGTCTGCCACCTGATTCGACACCAACAGCAACAGTCATTTTTAACTCCTCATCGTTGTTGTGGTGAACACCACTCAGATGTTTCTTCAAATACAGGAGCAAGTGGTAGTCACTGGTCACTAGGATGGTCAAAGTGTTCCAAATGAAATGACATAATTAGATCTTGAGTTTTTAGCCATGTGTAGAAAAGCATTATAATGAAGCAAAATGATCTCCCTACTCAGCATACAACACCCTTTCTTTTGGACTCCACAGTGCATCCACAGTGCAGTCTATTTAAAATCTCAAAATACATTGCACAATTTATTATGCTACCATGAGGCAAAAAATTCGCAAGCAATAATTTCTTCTTGTCTCAAAATAAAAGTAACTGTAATAAAACTGTAATAAAAGTATAACACAACTTTCTGAACTACCACTGTTTAACTGAACTTCATGCTCATGGATGATGATAAATACTGTCATTCCATGGACTGCTGTTTAACTTCTGATGAAGTGAAAGGCACCCACGTTTTATCACCTTTGAAAATTGGGCTTAAAAAATCATCACCTTCCTCACTGTATCACTGAAAGATAAAGCTCTACCTATATGTTTGGTTTACTGCAGCTCTGTCGACATTTTCAGTACCCAGCATGCACATAATTTTCAATAATCTAAACATTCACTCACAATTGCATATGGAACACTGCATGAAACGTCATCAGATGATGATAAAATCATAAAACATCTGCTCTGTTTCACTCATTCGTAATGACTTTTCAGCTATTACAGAAAGTCAGCCACTTCGTTCATCATCAGGAATTTTTGTGAGGCCATCTTTAAAAATCCTAACCCATATCTGTACCATTCTAAGAGCTTTCTCCACAAACTTCACTAATCTGACGATGAATTTCAGCTACTTTCACATCTTTAGCACTAAGAAAATGAATCACCGAATCAAATTTCACATCTGATTCGGTGATTCATTCAGCCAACTTTTGCAGTCTCGACATTTAATTGGATTCGGTGATTCATTCAGCCAACTTTTGCAGTCTCGACATTTAACTGCAGAATTATGATAGTTGTTCTTCTTCTGTTTAGAAAAAAATCTGATGCAGACACCACATGACTTTCTTGTATGGAATATTAAATTATAAAAATTTTTTGCTGCATTTCATTTAAACTTATTTCCTCGAATTTCATTAGAGATAGATTTCTCAATCAATAAATTGAGTTCTCAATTCGCGGCAAGGCAAAAATACATAAAACCTCAAAATATCTTTATTAAAAATTCAAAGATATAGAAAAACATAAAAACTCCAAATACAGTTAAAACAATTAAAAAAACAATTTTTACACTTAAAATTAAGAGTTTCTAGGCAAGAAGCAGATTTTTCAGTGCACAAAACTAAAAGTTTTCTTTTGGTCCCACTCGGCAAAAAGTTACTGAAGGTGCAGAAGCTGACTTAAATCACTATTCTGCTAAGTTTCAAATGCAAACAAATATGGCTGCTATGGGAAAAAAAATAGAGTTAGCCACACTTAAGCAACTTTTCAACTCTTGATAATTCTATAACTATTGCATGTAAAATAACTAAAAGCTTAAAAACTTTAACCAAAAGATAAGAAAAACATACTTCAATCATTTTTAAAGCAAAAAATGTACAATTTACCAACATAGAAGCATAAAAACAACTGAGCTCACTGAGCTGAGTAACAGAGTGGGTGAATATATATACTATTTACACAATTTTGGCCCGGCCAATGGCAACCAAAAAGGGAGGTACAGAACTACATGTTATAGCAGTCCTATATATAAAATTTCAACATTCTGAGACTACTCGTTTTTGAGTTATGCGAGACACATATGTACATACAGTCGCCATGAAAAAAATCTCTTCTGAATTCATTCTAAATAAGTTTTTACATTCGTCTGGGGGGGGAGAGTCCTTCATGCAAAAACATTGTTAAATTGCATTCGATAGCAGTGAAAATGGATATTTTCATTGAACTATGATGCCTGGAATTTTTCATGATTAGAATACTTCTTTTGCTTTGTATAAGGAAGTAAAAAAGGATAATATATTTATGACCGACATCTACAGCAATATTTAAGCCACACTATTACAAAGAAATTGTTTCCTTCTTGCATTTTTGACTACTTTAATGGCAAAAAATTTCCAAACCAAATTTATAATCAATTTGTAAAACTTACATCCTGTGATTTTTCTTTCTTATAAACACTGAATGTAAAAAAGGGAGATTACATTATGAGACATATAACTTCATTTTTAATAGACTATCTTTAATAAAAAATATCATATCATAGCAGACAAAACCATTCACACTGTGCAATGATGTTGTTTTAAAAGACTTCCAAACTGATTTACATTGCCTTTATTATGCATTATTTGGGTTACTGAACCACTTATAATATGTTTTGATTGTAAAAAAAAATTTTTTAATATTCTAAATATGTTCAGCTATGATTTTCTAATCTTCTTATATTTTTATACTAAGAAAATCTTGAGTAGGGAAGGAAAGTTTTTATTTATCACAGTATTTTTAAACACACTGATAATAAAATTAATAATTAATGTAAATACTGCTGTTCAGATAAACATAGTACTGTATTAATATAAAACAGGATTAAATGCAAATTGTACCTGACTTAACATTACTTGAATCTTCACAGAGTTCTATAAATTTCTACTGTAGATTAAGACAATTCAGATCAAATAAAATTTAATGAGAGAAATTATATTAAAAATCATTAAGGATGGGAATATTATTCTAAATTTTATTCATTTAATACATTTCATTTATTGCTGAAAAACATTTTGTTTTTAGTGAAAGCTAAAAATTTAAAGCCAGGAGATTGAAGATTTATGGAGAAATTGGAAGTGATGGAAAACAGGGAGAGGTGGCAGCTATATCATCTGATTGATATTTTTTACTATTCTGCATAAGCATATACCAATTACGCCATTTTCTAAATACATTAATTTTAAATTTTGCATGAACTGCTATCGAAATAAGGAAAAACTGAATAAATGATATATTTCCAGGAGAATATATTAAAGCTTCTATCATAAATTATGCTGAACCAAAATGATACTATATTACTGGAATTATTATAAAAAGGTACTTAGTCGACATATTAATTACAAATAAACATAATTTCCTAATATATTTTCCAAGAATAATTTAACACAGGCTTACATTTTTGTCTTTCAGTTAGAGGGCCACGACAACAAGCTGATATACCACAAGCCATTTCTTTAAAGTCAATGTGTCCATCTTGATTTTCATCAAATGCATTAAATATACCTGCATAAATATATATACACATATATACACAAAATTCGAGAAACTTAAGTACATTACGCCTGTAACAACACATATTTCACAACTATACGCTGATCCATTTATAAGCTGAGAAGTAAGATTATGCAGCAAAAATTCAGTCAAAGTAAAAATCCATGTAAAGCTGGATTTCACACTGCCCTACAAATTCAGCTATATATATATTGCCAAATGTGGGGACTTTGGAAACATATACACACAATGGTCATTTAATTTAAACAGACCTATTAGAAGAACTGAAAATCCTCAAATTTACCTCCGGTTTCCATTTAAAAATTTGAGATAAGAGCACTATAGAATGAAAAGCTCTTTTGGGTCAACAGTTTTTCTTTTTTAATTCTCCTAATTTTAAGGCAAGGACATCATCTGGCACTTGAACAATAGTAGCAAATTTTACTTTGATTCTCAGTTGTGATAACCATTCTCAAGCGAGCACAAGACCCCACATCCCAGACCCTCCTGCTGCACTCTTGCTTTGACAAAATGCAATTCTTCATTTCTGGTAAAAATAATGAAAGATGTCCTGACATAAAATGTCCTACCTATTCTGCTAGCTTTAAATTAAAAGTTATCAATTTTGCTGAGGAATGTTATGAACAAAACTGAAGATGATATCATCTACGAAAAAGGTTAGAACAAAGGTAATGGTCAGAAGATGGACAAAGACATTCACATAAATTTGCTAATAGAGAGAGACCGCTGAGAATTGTTTGACAATTCTAGGTCTGACACCGATATAGAGATATTAGATTAATGATTAAATTAAAATATCTTTTTTCTTTTCATGATGATATCATTTTGAGTTTACATAAAATCCCGAACCCAAACCTTTGGTAAAAAATTGTTTAAATTCTCTGCTTATACATGGAAATACATGATATACAGTAAATTTCAAAAATGCATAACAGGTATAGTACTTAAAACAGATATGTAATTATCTTCCTAATACTTCCTTAAATTTGCTCAATACGTAGATATGATAGAATTCATAAAACTCCCCATAATCACATAAAATTAAGGAAATGAAGGTATTATGATGATATTTCATATATTAATTTTCATATACAACTGAACACTAGTCACAATATAAAATAATAATTATATTAATATTTGGTTACTCCAATTTTACGTGAAATAAAAATAGCTAATTCTTTTACTCCTGCTGCAAATGTAAACTGCAATTCTTCCCGAAGAGAGAGACATGTGGCAGGGAAGACACCCTAATGCCAATTTGTGAGTTTCAATGCAGATGAGAAAGGGCCTTTATGGTGAAAACTGAATAAAGCTATGAAGAGTATACATATATGTAAATATGTATTTAAGCATTATGTGAAGCTTAGTTTTAATAAGAATAGATATGCCATCAGAGTTGGATATATTTAATTAATGAAATTATTTCTAATTAAGAACACAGAAAAAGAGAGATAATCAATAGCCATAGCAGCAAAAGACTGGTAAGCAGTTTTGAATCCTTTTACTTGAATCTAAATGACCATGAAACAGTCAAGAAGATTTGCACTTAGTGCTTAATCAACATTAATTACATGCGTCTCTGCTTATAATAATAACTCCTGTAACTTCACTTAATATTAATTCTCAGATCGTAGTTTATTAAATTTGCTTAACCCACAGCTATGGTGAAATTCATAAAATTCTCTATAACTGCATAAAACTACAGGAAGTTATTGTAATGATAATAATTTCCAGATTTAATTGAACACCTTCCAATCAATAACATTAAATTCACATTTTATTACTTCCATTTTATGTGAAACAGAAACGGCTAACTCTTCTACACACTTTTTTCATAAAATAATTTCTTATTAACTAGGGCCCATCAGCGACCGAGCGGAAAAGACACTGAACACTGGTAGTTCGGTCCGAGGTTCGAATCCCGCAAACGGGCTGGCTGCATGGGCATTTTTGTGGTTTTCCTGATGTGTAACGTGCATACGAGCCAGTTTCCATTAGAAAGTCATCCACGAAGGCAACCCTCCCTTTAGGCAGATAGCCCTCGTGTGCTTTGCCATAATTTAATAACCTAACCTAACCTTATTCACTAGGAATTTATTGTAGAATTAAGTAATGAGAGATTCACAAACTCTTACAACAAAAAATACATTCAAACCTGTTTTTGTGCAGTCTTTTTTTTTCATGCAATTTTTTTATTTGTGTTTTTTTTTGTGTGTGTGTGTGTTATATGAAAATTTTCAATCAAATTGGAATATAATTGACAAACTTATCAATAAAAAAAATAAATAAATAATCAATAAAAAAAGGAGCTTCAATCTTGTATATCTGGCTACCGAGACATATACAAACATCTAGTGAAACAACAGTCGAAGCAAAAACTGATCACCGACTGCATGGTAACTGATAAAAAGTCAACTCTAAATTATAGCTACTCGTGAAGTTTTGTACGATTTGTTTTTATTCAGTTTTTTTTTTTTTTTTTATGTAGTCCCTATTTACCGCACAAAAACAGGTTTGGGTGTAATTTACATAATTTTTTAAATGAACACAGGAAGAATACAATCTGAAAAGATAGCAACTAATTATCTATTTCACACCACTCCTAACCTGATACAAAACTGTACTTCGGATAACAATGATTTGGGGTTAACTGTGGACACCCTGCCTGATATTACCACGCTTAATCGAGACTGAACTGCACATAAATATTTACAAAAAAAAAAGGAAATACGTGTAAAATTATTTAATAATGAAAAAGGATAAAATTACTACCTTCACAAAGAACAACTGGAATGGGGGGACAGATAAGAGGTCTCAAAGTTTCTAAATCCAAGCGGCCACTCCCTGAATTTGGTTTAAGCATCCAATACCTCTTCTCCAGATCAATTATGTCAGTCTCTTGCACTATACAAATGAAAGGAAAGGAAAATTTTATGATTAAAAGCAAATCCAAGAAAACTTTTACCTTTTGATAATCTATCAATTTATAACATTTTACACTCATGTCCATAAATTAAGGATAATTCGGAGTCATGAGGAAATCGAATTCTAAAATAAATATATCACCTGTAAAATCACTACACACATCTTCAAGAATCATATGAAATTTCAGGAAGTAACCAGATGACACCGATGGTATGTCACAATGACGAGAGTTTAAGAGAGTGCTATATAAGGAATACAGGCAAAGAAGTAAAATTGTTCGCAGGCACTTTATAAGCATTTCAGTGCAATAACCAAATAGTTATGACACAAAAGACGCATTTGGATGATTTTTTACATGGTAGAATGATCGACCGTCTGGAATGTGGGCGTACCCAACTGGAAATATCAGACAAACTTGGAATTGCCCAGAGTGTCATCTCCAGGCTTTGGCAACCATTCCAAGAAGATGGTAATGTGAGTAGACATTACAGCACAGGTCGCCCCAGAGTTACAAAGCCGAATGAGGACCGGTATTTGGCAGTTACTGCCCAAAAAAACAGGCGGAGCACAGCCTCAGACCTGTCTTGTCAGCTCTCTTCGGCCACTGGTTCGACAATTTCGAGGCAGACCATATACAGACGCTTAGGGCAGAGTGGTCTATATGCTCGTAGTGTCCAATGCATTCCACTTACTGCAAATCACTGTCGCCTGCCGTTAGCCTGGAGTAGAGAGCATGTATTGTAGACACTGCAACAGTGGGCTTGTGTCATTTTTTCCGACCAGTTCAGGTTTAGCTTGCAGTCTATTCTCGCTGGACTTTCATATGGAGAGCTTCCGGTACTCGTTACCACCAAGAAAACATCATTGAACGACACCGTTATGGCGGTGCAGGAGCGCTCGTTTGGTGTGGAATTAATCTGGGTTCCAGAACTGACCTGCATATTCAAATTGGAAGCACGACAAGCCAAATCTATCGGGACGTCATTCCGGAACAACATGTACGTTTATTTCGGGGTGCCATGGGCGCACAATTTGTGTTTATGGATGACAACGCCCGTCCTCACCGTGCAAATAGCGTAAGCGAATGCCTTCAATTGGAGGATATCACCCGTATGGACTGGCCAGCGTTCTCACCGAACTTGAGTCCAGTAGAGCACGTGTGAGACATGCTTGGCCGACGAGTTGCAGCCCATCAACCTCCTTCTATATGTCTACCGGAACTTCAGAGAGTTATGGAGTGGTGTAATATCCCCCAAGATCAGATCGATAATTTGATACTCGGCATGCCTAGGCATTGTACGGACTGTATTGCATCGTCTGGGAGACATACAATGTATTAACAATCATACCAACCATGAAATATTGGTTTTTTGTAAATATTTTTTTTTTTTGTAATTTGCTCCAGGGAGAAAAAATCACTAATTTTTTTAATAATATCAAACATATAGCATCTTTTTTTTTGCTCTTTGCCTTTTGTTTAATAAATAAGCTTTACAAATAAGTCAAATTTGTTTTGCTTCTAATTCTTCCTTTGCCTGATTTTGCATTATCCTTAATTTATGAACATGAGTGTAATATTCCACTTTCACAATGCATTAGAATGGAAAACAATTGTATAATATTTAAAATTAACTTACAATGAGTAACTCCAGCTAAAGTTTGATAAAATGTTGGTGTTTCCAATTCATTTGACAAGGTTACTGTACTTCTCTCTAATAATAACCAACGAGTCAACGAAGTGGCATCCCGTCTACGCAATAACCAGTCTCGAAATTCATCAAATGTGACACGGTCACCCTGAAAATATACGCATGAATGCATCAGAAATCTCAAAAGGAAACAAATTTTAAAATGGAATAGAAGATATCATTGCTGTTACTGCAATAGTTTAAAAAAAAAAAATCTGAAAGGTTTCAGATTTTAAATTACGTCCAAAGGGGTGTTTTTTAAACATTTTGTATGTTACTTTTATTTATTGAATATCATATTCTTTGCATTTAAACCATAAAATTCAGTTAAAGAACAATATCACAAAATGATTTTAAACTGAGCCTATCTTTAGAATTTCCTACACACAGTCTCACGCGATGCAGATAAAAATGTTTTTTTCTGTACAACGTTGCCGTGGCTCACTTTGAAATCCCTGAGTTTATTAATCAAAAATTCATTAAAGTTTTACAAAATATGAAATCGTTAATAAAACAAATTCCAAATTTCAAATTTGGGCTTCAGATGCCTATACTCACAGCAGGATGACGGCATTCAAAATTCGATGGCTTTAGGTACCGTCGTTTTATCACAATGCGAGAAAGATACATACATTTGTGCACATTCTTCATTATTTAATTTCTTTAAATATAATACAGGGCTGCAATATTTTATGGCAATAGTTTAAAAAGTGATACAGACTTTTAATGTTTCCAACGCAAAATCGCAAAACGAAAACAACAGTCCTTCAGGGACAAAGCCCCTTTGGACTAAAAAAGGGTAGGGCTATTTTGAAACGTAGACATAATTTAACTGAAAATGAATAATATCTAGCTTCCTCCGAAGTATCATGTATAGTTGAAAAATGGGAAGTAAGTATAAGTATGCAAAACTATCTCCTTATTTGGCCATAATATTCAAAGCATACTTTTTATGGCAACACTTAAAGCGTTGCATTTACGAGAGGTTTTCAGAGTAGAGGAAGGCGTATCTTTTCCGTATATCTATATCTATCTTATCCGGAATCTTTTGCAGTAATAGCAAAAGAATGATATAACATTTTTTATATAAAACATAAACTATAAAAATCAAGATTCTTTGTCTTCTTTTTTCCTGATCCGTAACACTTCCTTACAAACTCCAGTTAACCTCAACTCGAACTCAATTTTTATCAAAAGTAACTACAGAAGTGAAATTTGGGGGTTTTGTTCTTTTATTCCTTAACTATCAACTACATAAAGAACTTTATATAACAGATTAACTCCTCAAATGATATTATAACAATAAGCATATATGTCCCATCCAGGAATCAAATGTAAGCCAGCTTTTGAATGCCAAATAAGATGACCACTCTCTTAATGAAAGATGATGCAGCCTACTAAAGAAGTTTTTTTTTTTTAATCTTAATTTCACACTATAAAAATTTTAAGTAACTAATATTATATGCGAATTGCAGCCTGAAAGGTCCTTGAATTAGACTATTCTTCCAGTGTCTTGAAAACCCAATATATTAGTAATAAAACTGAAATTTTCATCCCAGAAGGGCACTACTTCATCATATATTATGGTCACATGTCTTAGCTACTAAGCAACTAAAAGCTATGAATGGAAAATTTCGCATTCTTTTGTAACTGCTATGCTAAATGAAGAAAAAGTCATGACAAATTTAGAATTTCTTCTTAGAATCAGAATTCTTTTTCAGCCTGATGATAGGCTGCAGTTAGATAACATCCCTGGACACCTTTAAATGCCTAACAGAGATGTAAATATGTCACATAGGTGCTATTCACACTTCTAAGAGACAAATGCAGTTATTTGATAATTACATGTCATGTATAGGGTTTCCCCTGTAGAATCACCTCATGCAGCTTCTTTACAGATGAAGTGGCAATCATGGAAGGTTGCTTTGTTCAAGACATTTTTTAAAGAAATGATACAGTTAGTTGCACTTGCAGTTCTTAATTATATTTTAGATAGTAGTAAATCATTCAGAGCATCCATTATTTTTGCACTGTTTATCAATTTGAGGACTGGAATAGTTAGTACATAAATGATGCCGTAACATATCTTTCCTAATACTCACTTCCTTAAGAACCGTGATGCAATTGTTACAGTATCTAGATTAATGTTTTGCAACCTTTCTAGCTTATCACTCCCTTTCTAAGTTTTCCCTGTTTCCATTTACAGACCCTCCCCCTGCTCTTACAAAAAAGATTAACTCTCCAAGAGGTCTATAAAACTCTAACAGTTTCCAAAAAGGCAATAAGTAACCAGTACTTTCTTCATTATAATAACAAAGTCACCCTCTCAGTTTGCACCTTGGATCTTTTCTTCCAATATGTATACTGCTTTAATTGTCTGGACACATTTTAAGATGCATGTTGGGATACATAAAGATACTGTTGCTCATGGAAGAAGAAAAACCCATGTTTCTCGAAATAAAGGTCACTCATTTCCAAGTATATATCCAATTTATTTTTATTAAAAAAACATAATCCCCCTTCTTATAACTTGATAATGATAAACAGTGCAGTATGATATATAATTGATAAACAGTGCAGTATTCAAACACACACATATGAATTCCAGCTTTATTCATGTGTCAGATGACGAGTGAGAATAATTACATAACTATTAATTAATTTAACAAGGAGAATAACAATGTCAGATTATAAAAGATATCATCACTAATATTTTTTAGTGCCCATATATGGCTGGCCCACAGAGAGGGTTAATTAGATGTCCTTTGTAATCTACAGCCACTATTTGAAAACGCATAAAACTTTTAAGATATTTATTGCACTTGAACTGCATTAAAATAATAAAATTAATAATTAAAACACACTACCAATACAAGAAAAGAATGGTGATGATTTAAGACTTTTCAATGCATTTATAATAATGAACTTGATGAAATATGTACAATATATTATTACCAATATGTCATTTCTACAGATATAGCATACGTGTATTTCTAGAATTTGGAAATATGTATATCAATAAAATGTTAAACTGTAATTTATTAATAAACATGCTATCTTCATCTAAACAGATAATAAACTTAAAAAGTGAATACGAAACCTAAAAGCAAATTCATCACTACCACTTTTAAAAGCCAATGACAATTTTTGTACAATTCATAAAAAAGAAAAAAAAAAAAAAAATTCTACAAAAAAATATTTAAAAAGAGTATTATTTATTTTTTTTCTCTCAAGAACAAAACATTATTAAAATACTTCAAGGATTCTGTAAAAACTTAATATTTCAAGCAAATCCTAATACAGTACAAAGTCTGATATCCGGACTAGTAGGGCAATTCCGGATTTGGGTTTTTCTGAATATTAAATCATCTCATTTAAATCTAGTAAGATGGCAGGCAGAAATTATAAAATTAAAAGTATGAAATCAAGATTTATGAAACAATGAGGATTTATGATCTAAAGGGGTATCAAAATTTAGAAAAAAAAAAAAAAAGCTTAATATTTATTTGTTTACTTTATTAAACATTTCTTTCGATGTACGTTGTTTAAGTTGCTTCGCTTTTTGTGCTAATACTTTCTCTTTAATTCTATAAACATACATAATTTCTTGTTCAGTTACAAAATTTCACTGTTCAAGTCCTGTAATTGCTGTGTCGAGAATTCCGACTAACTTGTCAGTTGAAATATTTTTGTTCTCAATAACCTCTTTGCCACTTTCTTCATTATTGGCAGCGGTATTTCCTGGTTCTAGAACCATACTACAGATTTCGCCGTCCGTTAATTGATTGATGATTGGAGCATTGTGATCGCAATGAAAAACTTTGTTATATCATCTTCATTTATTACCGCTTCTCTGCATTTCTTTACAAAATCCATTAACTGGAAAATTTCACCTTTGATTTGTGATATCCAGAAACCTTCAACTTCAAGGTATCATCATCATCATCCTCAGATTGAGACATGGTAGCTGGCTATATTATGCATTTTTTTAAAGTATTTGGAGACATCCTCCCATGATCTTGCAATGCTCCACAGGGCTGATTTTATGCTAGAATATTTAAAAAATTCCTGAATAGTCTTGACATTGTTCAAGAAATTTAACATAGATTTTAAAAATGCTACTTTATATTTGCATTTCCACACGCGCAGAATTTCGATATCCATAGGCTGAGTGATGGAGGAGGGAAGAATAATACGGATATATTACCTTTCACTAAAAGCGAAGTATAAATGGAACAGTTGTACAATCAGGACAATTTTTACATTATCAGGTAAACCAACCAAGTTCAAGTGTTGCCGAGCCTCAGGTATAAAATGATTTTCAGACCAATGATTCATTAACACTTATGCCATCCATGCTCTTTTATTATTTACATGATATATAACGGAGAAAATCGTTACTCCCTTAAATGTTCGAGGCAATGTATTTTCCCGATTACAAAAAGTTTGCACTTGTATGTTCCTGCAGCATTTGTGCATGCTAAAATAGTTAGTCGCGCTTTGGAATCTTTTACACCAGTTGGAGCCTTTTCTGTAGAGGTTGCCAAGTTATTTCATGGTACATGTTACCAGAAAAGACCACTTTCATCAGAATTGTAAATTTGTTCTAGAGATAATTTTTCACTAGTAATTGTTGACTAGTTTTCCTCACGCAAATTAGATCGGAGGTCAATCGGAGGTAAGCTAACGCGGTTGCCGCTGATTGGCCGATGACGTCGAGATCGGAGGGTTGGCCGAACTATATATATGTACGCCGGGGCGTTATTGAGTGCCGAGTCAGCATTATGATACTTTCCTTTCGATGGTTTTAAAAGCTACAGTATTAGCTTATTTTATTTAAGTTGAAAAAATAAAGCATGGATTTTAATTTAGATTGGTCTTATAGTTTTCTTTGCCAATATCTCCACTGCCATTAGGTTATGGGCCCAGGGCCAACAGCTAGCCAGTTACTCAGTTCAACTCAGCATTGAAGGAATGTAGGTGAAGAGGGCCGTTATCGACGAGAAGAAGCTGGCCTGTCTTAGAAGCTTGTTCAAGTTGTTGTGCTCAAACTTAATTGAAGATGTCATTACTTCCTGAAGGTTCTGAGCTGTTAAACCACGACAACTGGGATCGATGGAAAGTCGATATGAAAATGCTGCTACTGGATAGAAATTGTTGGAGCTTCATAGAAGACAAAGAAGAAGAATTAGATAAAAGTGCAACAAGGCGGGAAAAGCAGGACTTCACATTGAGAGAGAATCGAGCTTTCACTACATTATATTATGGAATTAAAACTGAGTTCAGGCCGCTGATACAAGAATGTTCAAGTGGTAAAGAAGCATGGGAAGTTCTACAGAAGCAATTCGAACCCAAAACAAGAGCAAGGATAATTCAGTTACTGGATGAATTTTTCAGCATTAGATATACTCCAGATGAAGAAATAGGGTTATTCATCGCAAGGATAAGAATGACTGCAAATAAGTTGGCTGAAGCTGGACATAATTTGGCAGATCTTTTTAAAGGATTTCAAGCAATAAGGAGATTACCCCAGGAATATTCCGGCATTGTACAGTTGATTTATAGGTGGAAGGACGAAGATTTTACGCTGGAGAAAATTGCTGAAGAACTGGTAAGGGAAGAAAGTCGACTTCGCCAGGTAAATGCTGATTTAGAAGACAGCAAGGTAAGCGTATTTAATACTATTAGTTCAAATGCAGGGAAAAATAGAGATGAAAGTAAATTTAAATCTAAGAAAAAATTAGGGAATACGAGAATAGGACCTTGTTTCAGATGTCAGAAATTCGGACACGTAATTGCTCAGTGTAAAGAAAATGTAAGTAAAAATCAGAAGTTTAAAATAGACGATAAAAATGGACAGTTTAAAGATAAAGAATTAATGTTAGTAGAAAATTATGTAACGACTACTGATAAAGGATGTAATGCAGATAAATTTAATTGGGTCGTAGATACTGCAGCTACAACTCATTTCTGTAATAATAGAAATTTAATGATAAATTTTGAAGAAATAAACGATATACGTATGTCTTTAGCTGTAGGAAATTGTGAAAGTAAAGTACTAGGAAAGGGTACCGTTAAATTTGCAGTAAAAGTAGGCAATCGAATATATTGGATTGAGTTAGATAACGTGCTATATAAGCCAAATCTAAGGAGAAATTTATTATCAGGAACAAGGTTAGAAAAGGCAGGTGCTCATTTTGTGGTTTCAAACGGGAAGATGTGGATATACTTCAATAATTGGGATAAATTATGCTATGCTAAACGATATGACGGACTTTATCACGTAAAACCATTTAGATATGCAACAGATAAAAAGGAAGCTGGTTACGGTACAGAAACTAGAAAGTTGAATAAAGTAGACGATGCGACGCAATGGCATCGAAGATTTTGCCACGTAAATTTTGATTATATTCAGAATACTAGTAAGCGTGAAAGGGTTACCAGAAATCGAAAAACCGATGGAGAAGTGTGAACCGTGTATTATTGCTAAATCTAGTAGAATAACTTTTAAAACTCTTCCTAAGAGATTGGATAAACCATTGCAGTTGGTTTATTTAGACGTTTGTGGCCCACTGCCAGTTCCATCTAAGGGTGGGAGTAAATATTTCCTCGCTATTGTAGATGACTACAGTAGATTAGTAACAGTGTATTGTATGAAAAATAAAAATGAATCGTTCTACAACTTTAAGAATTATCATAGGCAAATGGAAAGACTGACGAATAGAAAATTAATTAGTATCCGCACCGATAACGGTGGGGAATTCTGTAACAAGCAATTTGAAAGGTACTTAGCCGAAAATGGAATTAGTGTTGAACGCACAAATGCGTACACCCCAGAAGAGAACGGCGTATGTGAGCGTTTTAACCGAACGGCATTAGATGCAGTTAAAGCTATGCTTAATGATAGTAAAATGGGAAAAGAATGGTGGGCAGAAGCTCT
>KK120431.1:70141-139495 GCA_000611955.2 Stegodyphus mimosarum
AGCATTATGACTTTCCTTTCGATGGTTTTAAAAGCTACAGTATTAGCTTATTTTATTTAAGTTGACAAAATAAAGCATGGATTTTAATTTAGATTGGTCTTATAGTTTTCCTTGCCAATATCTCCACTGCCATTAGTAATGAGTTGCATGAATTCATCTGCAAACAGTTCAGCAGCTTCAGTATCAGCTGAAGTTTTTCACCTGTTTTGAATTGCTTTATACCATGGCGATTTTTAAACTTTGTCAAATATTTACACTCAGGTTTGAAGTTCATTTCCTCCCAAAAATTCTTCATGAAATATTATGGTTTGAGTTATTTTCAGAATTTAATTGATTTCCTTATTATTTTTCACATTTAGAAAGACTGTTAAAATCACTATAATCAATAACTATAGCGAAAAAAAAACAGGTTTATACTAAATTAATTAAACTTCATAAAACTAATTATAGTAACAAGGAAATGGACTACTTAGACAAAGAAATCCACAATGCAAGCCAGATAAAATTTTTCACAAAAGGAGACTCTTCTTTAAACTACTAAACTCGCTCCAAAGGCACTTCCTGCATTTCCAAATAATAATAATAGCTAATACAATCATTACTAAAATAATAACAATTAAAAATATTTCCACAGATTATCTTGGATTTCTCAAAGAATCAAAACAGTAAATTAAAATGCTCCATGTTAATAAAACTCCTTGCAATTTTATTACAATGCAACTTGCCAAATTTACACTAGTCAGTTCAAAACTTTTTAATTACTACACTGTTCACATACATGGTAGCATACAGCTGAACTTTAATTGTAGGTGTAAACTGGATAATTTATCAATGATTTAAATATTTTTCAAAATTACAACACTTTAAAGCCTGTTACACATTATTTCTAAATTGTGGTATTTTTGAAAGGACTGTTTAAAAACTGCTCCTTCTTCTATTTTTATTACTAACTAATGAATTAATTAAATTTCAAGACCTTAGATTGCTCTTATGAACTAAAATTTGTTTCCTGTAACCACAAAACTTATTTCTCCTTTTCCTTTTTTTAACCTCAAAGTGGCATGATTGCCTTTATCTATTGTAAGATTACTATCTGACCATAAGATTTTTTGTTACTTTGTATTTTCAGCTTATATTGTTTATTTCTGATATCTCTATCTATACACACGCAAACATATATATGTCTGCGTGTGTCATGACCTGTATTTCATGGATTTCAGAGAATGTTGGCATAAGTGCAGTTGAAAGCGATTAGAAAAAGATGAAGTAAATACTGATCACTAATCTGCTTGTGTTTCATGGAATCATTCCCGATACTTTCTGTTCACAGTATTGTATACATATTGCATTCTGATTCTATGAAAATCAAGACTGAAGCACATATTTTTTAATAATTTATGTATAAAAGAACCTTTAATTAAATAGGCAGGAAAAAAATCTACGAAAAACTCTCACCTCAGAAAAACAATCTGCAATAATTTCAGGAACATATCCATTATCACAAGCCTGGATAAGCCGAATCAGGTCATCTTTATACACATGAGTTCCCGCTTCATTACAGCACAAACAAAAGATAACTATAAAAGGGGAAAAAAAGTTTTACATTCCACAAAATTTAAAAAAGAAAAGCTAAGATTTTATATTATGACCAAAGGGATGTTTTTCATTTACACATACCTGTACTTTTTGAGAGCATTTGGGCTATAAATATTTAAAAACAGTGTACCTTTCGAATTTCAAACAGACAGTCTCGTACGCTGGAGATAAAAATATTTTATTCCGTACAGCATTGCCCCTGCTCGCTTTGAAAATGCTTCTTAATCAAAAATTTGCTAAAGTTTAAAAAATATGAACTAGATAAAATAAATTCGAAATTCAAGACTCTGGCTTCTAGGTGCCCATATTCGGGTGGATCACTACATATTCAAAATTGGATATCTCTAGGTACAGTTGGTTTTTCACAGTGCGAGAAACATACATACATTCATTCAGATTCTTCGTTATTTAATTTCTTTAAATATAAATACAGGGCGATAATATTTGGCGGCAAAAATTCGAAAAGTGATATAGCCATTTATAGTGATTCGATGCAAAATCCCCTTTTTGAGACTAATAGCCCTTCTAGGGTAATGCCCCTTTGGGCTTTAACAAAAAAAAAAAAAAAAGTAATCAATATACTGCCTTAATTCATTAATAATCTAAAGTTTAAAAAAAAACATTTTTAAGCAAACATTTTCCCTAAATTTCAAAAGCTATAAATAGTAAACTATTCTTCTTTCTTACATACATGGCAAACAATTAGTTGGATGCATTATAATAGACTAAAATGAGAAAAATTGCACAGATTAAATTTTAGGTGTAAATAAAAATTTCTCTGATATGTAAAAGATTTACCCTCCAAAAATAAATAAATAAATAAATTACACCATTTATAAATACTAGCCATTGGTTCATCAAGTACTGTGAATAGTGAAAATTATTGGTTCATGGAAGAGATACTGTATGTTTTGTTTCCCCTATTTGGGTTAGTAAATGAAAGTTTCCAGTTCCTCTACCCAATACTTCTGTGAATTTTTCAATAGAAAAAGAATAGAAAAGATAGAATAGAAAAGAGTTAACAATAATAGTATGCAGTATAACAGCTGTAATATATCATGTTTATCCCCAAACATTTTTTTGGCAGTGAGAGATATTTCAACTTAACTATTTAATCAGATTTGGATCACTGATATAATTTTATATAGCATCTACAGCCTCCCCCACTCCCAATATTAGCTCTGGTCCCAATGGTAGCAATTACACTGCTGGCCACCGTAAATGCAACACCCTGAAGGAAGCATGCAAATAACATGAAATTTACAACATGCATTAGCAGAGGTGAGATATGCAAATGATTAGAATTTCAGCAGAGATGCACATCACGCGCGCCTGTGACGCCATTTCAAAGTTCTATTTAAGGTTTGGAGTTTTCGACGATTTCAAGTTCGGCAATTGTGTTTTTCTTTTGGTTAAAAAAAAAACGATCAATTAGCCTCGTAGTAAACAGCGATCATTGTTTGATCAAGTATCCAAGTTTGACAGAGGAAGAATAGTGGCCTACCGAAAGTATAGATTACCTCTTAGGGAAATCCATAGTCGTGTTGGACGAAACCAAACTGTAATGCGGATATGTGACCGTTGGATGCAGGAGGGTACGACGGACCGATGTGTTCGATCGCATCTACCTCAGTGCACCACTTCACGTGAAGGCAGGAACATTGTGCGCATGGCAATGATGGATCTCTCAGTCACATCACAAACCATAGCACAGCACATTCAGTTTGTAACGCATCATCCAGTGTCTGCGCATACCATTCAAAGCCGTTTACAGCAGAGTGGTCTGTCCGCAAGACATCCATTACTTGTCTACCCTTGACGCAGAACCACAGACGTCTCCGCTGCCAATGGTGAGATGAAAGAAGGATGTGGACAGCAGAATGGAATGAAATTGTCTTTACTGACGAGTCACGCTTCTGTCTGTAACACCACGATGATCGGATTCGAGTCTGGAGACGCCGTGGAGAGAGGATGCCGAACACCTGCGTTATGCACCGCCACACTGGTCCTGCACAGGTGTTATGGTATGGAGCGGTATTGGATATCCCTCTCGCATTCCTCTAATATGCATTGCCGGTACTTTTAAACAGTCAGTGGTAGATCTTCAAGGTGTTGGAGCTAGCTGTCCCTCCTTACCTTCAGGGCTTGCCCACAGCCATTTTTCAACAGGATAATGCGCGACCACACGTGGCATGCATTGTTCAAGGGTTCTTCGTCAATCACCAGATTGAATTGCTTCCCTGGCTGGCTCGCTCTCCGGATCTTTCGCCGATAGAAAACATGTGATCCATGGTTGCTGAACGATTCACCCAGATTACATCCCAAGCTACCACACCAGATCAACTTTGGCAATGTGTGGAAGCTGCTTGGTCTGCTGTACCCCAAGAATACATCCAAAGTCTCTTTGAATCAATGCCGAGGCGTGTGGCAGCGGTGATCTCCAACAATGGCGGCTACTCTGGCTACTGATTCTAGAAGGAACCACACTTCACAGAAGTCTATAAATTTAATCATTTGATACTTGGTCAACATGTTATCTTCTAAATAAATTTTGTTGTGATATCTCATCTTTCTTGGTGTTGCAATTTGGGTGGCCAGCAGTGTATGTGCGAAAACACTTTTTTTCAATCTCTTCCATTTAGATGGGGTTTTTTTTTTCCTTTCTTTCCACCCCTTTGCTTCAGTCTTTCTCACCCTTCTTTTTTTAAACTCAAATCATGATTTTGTGTTGGTTCATTTTAAATGTTGCCCACTGTAAATGTGTTGCTTTCCTTTACATTCGAATATGGTGCCATTCGACAAAATCTGTTTATCCTTTAAATTTAAGCTGTCTGTTATTGATTAACAAACTAATCTCATTAAAAGCAACAGATGTAGCTCTTGAGACATTATTTTTTTTTTTTTACTTTTTAATCAGCTCTTAAATAAAAACACATTTAATTCCTGATATATCTAATTAAAACTAGTGAATATTTTTAAAGAATTATATCCTTTTTTTCCTTTCACTTTTCAAACAACAGAAGATATAAATATATATTCATCTAGTATATCCTAAAAAATGTTTCGGTATTCCACATGGGCTATCACTACTGATAATATCTACTTATAATTCATATTAAACTTTAAAAGAGGCATTTCGTGTGACCATTAAATTATGAACTTTTGAACTTTATGATTTTTAACTCTTGTTTGTAATTTACACTATATACATTTATGATAATGTGGATTGTTTCCCCATCACCACCTCTGCAGAGCAGTCTCTAAAGAATTACACACATGCCTGCTAAATGGAAATATTGGATTCATAAATGAATAGGAAGCAATAAAGTTAAATACTGAAACCAATCTCTTACTGGCCAGACCTTGATTTTCTGAAAACAGTGAGTTTTTTTCTACCAAACTACTGCACAGCTAAAAAAAATTTTTTTTTCACATTTTGTAAAAGTCTGTCATTCATAAAAATTTTTATTATTTTGCATTGTTGTATTTCTAAAAACAGGCAATATGATTATAAGATTTGCTACTGCAAAGCAAGAATATGCCAGTTTATGCCCCATATTTATAGAATAATTCTTGATTACTGCATTATTTTCTGATGAGTGCTGCTTTATAATATTTATGCTTGACATTTTATACACATTATCATCTTAAGTATATTACCTTAATTACTATTTCAATCTTAATTATAAATGTCATGTACAAAGCATCAAGTCTTGTTTGCACACTACATTTATGATAATGATAATTACTTTGTAATTACGTTTTGAAAAGGTTGTATGATAATTTTTAAATTGCAAAATGGTAATAGATAAAATATCAAGCATGACCAGGAATTATCTTAATTGTCAAGAATTATCCCATAAATAATACGGCATAAACTGACATACTTCTATAAATGCTTTGCAGTACAAAATCTTATGATCACATTTAGAAACTCTGAAAATTTATTTTCTAAACAAAAATAAGACAAAGAACAAATATGAAAACTTAGAGTCAAATGAACATAATAAATAATGGTTCAATACACAGTGAAATAAAGAATTTGAGATAGATGCTTTCTGACTTTTCTCCGTTTTATTTTTTTTAACATAATTATTAATGTTTTTACCACAAAAAGTGATGAGGAATTATCTCAATTGAGCTTGTCACTGACTGTTTTGTGAAATATTTAAAAAGACAAAATGAAACAGAAAGTTAAAGGAAAATAAAAAATACTTACATTTGACTTTTTCAGATTCTTCACCCCTTGTCAGAAGAACCAAACCACACAGTAGGTCTTTGAATGATATACCTTTATTTGTCCCTCCACATGCTTGGAAAATATACTGAAATATAACAAAAAAAAAAAAAAACATAAAGAGAAACAGTACTAAAAAATATCACAAAATATTTAATTTTACAAAACCTGCACATTCTGCAAATGCATAAAAATGTTAAGGGTTCTACAAACTGATAATAGAATGAAATATATTCAACATTAAAATGCACAGCATTTCTAAAAAACAAGTCAAAGCAGTGACCTCAAATGTTCAACAATGGCATAACCAATTACATTATTTCTGAAAATTACACTACAAGGTCACCTTTTAAAATAATGAAGAAAATTTTTAAATTACAAATTACATATTAAATTGTCTAATATATATATAAGGTTTCCTGCATCGATAAGCCTTATACATGATCATACATATATATACCATGACGATTGTATGGTATAAATTTTTCTATTATATCAATCAATTTATTCTCAATCCAAATTTCATTAAAATCTGTCCATCAGTTATGGAGATGATTGACAAAATGTGAGAATGCTCTTAATTTTGAACACCTCAAATTTTATAATAAATATAACTTCTATGATAGCTCTATTTTGTAGCGGTATACTTCTGATGACCAGAATGTAAAGTTAAGGAATGAAAGACCACCAAATGTAATTATTAAAAACGAAATTGTGTTTTTATGTGGTGTGTCTGTAATGTGTGTGTATGTATGGTATGTCTATATATTATGTGCATGTACGTGTGGTGTACCTACATGTATTACATATGTGTATGTATATAGACACACACACTGCTCAAAACTAAAATTACCCAAGCAGAAAGATTGCGCTTTGAACTAATTTTAACTTTTTTCTACATTTACTGCACTGCCCTACAGCAGTAACCTATGGTTAGACACAAAGTAACCCTCAGCCTAAAATCACCACTTACCACACTCTGAAATGCACTATATACTTCAGTTTAAGTATTTAAATATTAAACTGGAACATACCATTTAACTTATATTTATCTATACTTACATTTACATATTTATTGCACTGCCCAAAAAAGTCACCTGATCTTGAGCAACACTCAACATGTAGTCACTGATGACCTTGATGGTATAGGCAAGTAGAGGTGTGGTTTGATTTAATTATATCTTAATTTACTGAAATGTCCATAGCTAATTGAAGATACCATAATTTACTAAAATGCCTACAGTGGTAAAAACATGAGCTGACTCCAAGCAGTCTTCAATTACAGAAACTTTCAATGCTAATTGGTGAAGAGCCTTGAAAAGTACTGATGTGCTCCAATATAATTTTAAAATATATTCTAAATATATTGCAGTGATCCGCACTAGTGATAAGCTACCCCGAAGAAAACTACTGTTCTTCAATTTAACTTTAAAATTTGTCTAAATTTATACACCAAAGTGGTGATAGTGGCCTCAATGAATGGAAAATCTAAAAACAGCTGACAAGCTAAACTTATCTTTCAAAAAAATTAAAATTTTTTTATTCATAAAATAAGAAATATTTTAAAGAAGTTTTAAATTTTGATGATTAAATACATTCACACTCAAAATATAAGCAAAAAACACTAAAAGAAAAGGTACAAATGTAAAGAGGGGAATTAAAACATACAATTTAACCCCATATGAGATAAAGGCTGCACTGCGGAATGCAAATAGGTAACCAAAATTGGCATAAAATGCAATTCTGCAGTCTGGGATAGCAACAAACGGTCACACAGACCTCTACATGATTCCTGGTGGTTCTGTCAATGCCATGTTGAGATGATGGACAGCAGGGACATGTTGGGACAACGAACACCAGGTTGCAGTGTGCCACCGGAGGAGCTCTGACATATATTACTACAGCAATGAGCACTACTGCCATACCAAGTGATTAACACACTATTGACAGCTTACTTCACCTTGCAAACATGCATTTTAGCTAGAGAGTATCATACTAGTATTATTGCAATATTTCTCTTGCACATTCTTCCGACCCATTTGGTATTTCATAACGTGATGGCTCCAGGCTTCTAGAGCCACACCCTTGTGGTAGTCTCAGATAGCCAGGAGAGATCAGCATGGTCAAGAGTTCATCTATTGATGAGAGAGTTCAATTAGAGTCTGTCACATGTAAGTGTGGGATAGGCGGCAGCAGAATGAATTATCTTATGCTCTTGTTGGAGGTGAAATTTGCCTGACAGACTTACCTCCTGCTTAATATGGAGGTCTTAGTGCAACTACCTGAATTGCAGTGCTAGCTAATAACAAACTAGTAATGTGATGGCAGCAATACATGTGTTTTTGTACACCTTAGCTTTATTGTTTTCTATATGGCCTAGTAATGCCCCACCAACTTCTTGGATCAATTTCACGCATATCCATTAAATAGTTTCTGTTTTTGCCCTTGTTGCTTATTTTTTTAACCAGAATGTATTTATCAGAATATGCATAAATAATAATAATATT
This sequence comes from Stegodyphus mimosarum, assembly GCA_000611955.2. Classification (NCBI taxonomy): domain Eukaryota; kingdom Metazoa; phylum Arthropoda; class Arachnida; order Araneae; family Eresidae; genus Stegodyphus; species Stegodyphus mimosarum. The sequence goes on from KK120431.1 coordinate 78,482, forward strand.
GAAAAAGAAAAATATTCACGTTTATATGTATTTTCCATTTGAAGCCTTAAGTTTGGTACCTGTAAAATATTTTTTTTTTTAAGTTATTCAAATATACTGATAGCTAAATATTAAATTTCCAGGTTATCCAACAGCTGCTAGATGTTGGATAATGATTTGACACTGAATTTGCCAAACACAGGCTGTTGCTTTGGTGATTTTATGTTTTATTTTGGCATGTCTCTTCTGTTTTGATTTTTTCTCACAAAATATTTTAAATTGAAAAGAAAAATTATGAATTATCAACTAGTGAATAAAAAAAGGTGAATAAAAGCTGAAATACTTAATATAGCTGTAATTTAATGCTTACCTCAGCAAGTTTTAATGGTACAAATTCTCCCAAAACATCTTTAATGAAGCCAGGTTTAGTTATCACACAATTCAAATTTGCTGATCGTTTGAAAGCATCTCTTAATCTTCGAAGTTCAGCATCCGTAACTAGAGAAATAATATATAAAATCTCATTAACTTGCGACTGTTTAAAAATAAAAATAACACTTCTCCAAATAAAAAAATTAAAAATAAAATTTAGTTTCTTAAAAAATCAAATTATTCAGCATCATTTGTCTTACCAAAAAAATAGGAAAAAATTGTGTATAATAATAACGAGTACTGACAATGCAGAATTTAAAGCATATACAATAATTATAAAAATATATTCACTAATATATTACCATAACTTGCACACTCAGCCGACCCCCCCCCTTCAGAAAATGGAACAATTCTATAGCTCTTGTTTTAGGTCTGTGATGTCCAACCAGTTTTGCACTAAGTGCTACTTTTAAAATTCTGTCATTCCTTGCGGGCACCCAGTGTTTTATGCTTCGAAAATAGCAATTTCACAAAAATATGTGATTTTACTGGATGGATTTTGTGCTTCCAAATAATTAGAAAAATTAATACAGACCTACAAATTAACTGAAGAAAATCCTTTAATTAAATGCATATGTAGGTTAAAATTAATTTCATTTCAAATTAGAAAATAAAGAAAACTACATACTAATAAGCTGTCAAATATTTCATTAAATTGGTACTGCATTACGTCATTACCTTGCTAATAATGAAATATTTAATTATTAATGTTCTCCAATAGCTTATTAAAATTTGGCTTATATTCTGATACCTACATACCAGCACAATGTGCACAATATATGCTCTCAATATATCTCTGCATTTGCTTTTTACTATTTTAAACTGTGAAGAAAAGCGGTATACTGACCCTAAAAAATGCTTTTACTGTTAGTGCATGCCTAAGTATGTTTTTGTATTTAACAGGGTCCATTACTTTTCATTCTGCGATTCATTAATAAAACAAAATTTTTCCACCACCAAAGTCATTTTTGTTATATTTATTCCAAGAAAGAATTTTTTGTGAACAATAAAATGAAGTCCATAGAAAACATGTCTCGAAATCTTCTTTTACATTCTGAACTAAGTAAGATATTGTTTTCAACATGTTTAGATAAATCCCTCTCCAGAGTAAATTCTATGTTTAGAATAAGGATAAATGACGAAAAATGTTCAGTCTTTCTCAATAAACTGTTTTTCCACTAATCGATTTTAGCCAGAAAAGCAGATATTGAGCTCATCACTTCCGATACATGTTCTCTTTTCCTTGTAACATAGTATTTATGTCGCTGAATTATGCAGTGATATCTGTTAAAAATGCCAAGTCAGCAAACCATTAAATGTCATCCAATTTTCGGCCATAATTATCTTAAGATATGAAAAAAGTTTATATCTCAGCAATCCAACAAATCTTGTTACCAAACAGCAATCCAACAAATCTTGTTAAACTTTTCCTCGACTCTACCACTTACTTCTGCATGGTAAATTATATTACCATACTCATTATCTAGTTCATCAAGCAAAGCTTTAAGAAGTTGACGATTCAAAGGCCATTTATGGATAAAATTTACTATGCATACAATAACAGTCATTACAGTATGAGCCTTTTTTAGCAACCAGATTTTCTTGATAAATAATGCAGTGGTACAAATGAAATTTGAAAAATATGTCATCTTGCTTACAGAGCCGAATAAACATGATACTATTCCTGATCATAGTCAGATCACCGTCGATATTGATTACGATGAGTTTTTTTCATTGGTACGCTATCTTTAATAATACAGTTTTTAATTGCATCATATATGTTTTGCTCTCAAGTGTGTTTTGCCAACGTAAACATTCACAATGCTTCTTTCATGTAGATGTCAGAAAGCACCATTTTTGTAAACATCAGAAGTTGCAATGAATCAGTACCATCAATACATTCATCAAACTGCAAAAGAAAAATATGCACATTTTTCAAAATTAGATCTCATTTGTCCACAGATGTCATTCAGCATATTATCCATTTGCCATTCCACTGCATTTCATGACAGAAGCACATCTTTTATAGCTGAGATTATTTCATTTTTGTTTTTTAATTTGTGAAATAAAGACTCTTGTCACTGCCAGCATAGCTTCCTTTACAATAGCTCCATTTGAATATGACTTTTTAAGTGATGGAAGAATTAACTTACTTTGAGGGACGTTTCTGTGTTATTCTTTACTTTGAAGGTAAAAAGACTGATTCATTGAGCTTTAAGAGAAAGCCACTACTGAAGGAATGCACAATGAAAATTAGGGTAAAAAGACTGATTTGTTAAGTTTTAACAGAAAATTTCAATGATTGAACTCATGTCTATGTGATGCAGACCTGAGTGGGTTTTATTGATGAAATCCTTATGAATGGTTTTATGATGACATCCAATATACCATCACTTTGGTACTGCTACTGAAGCACTGCACAATAAACTGCTTTTTTGCCAGTTTGTAAATAACAGCTCTTTCTCTCATTTATAGTGAAGCGGTAGGAATTCTCTTCAGAGACGCTGACAAGTCACTCATGTCGACAAGCACACCATAAAATACACGAAATAATTAAAAGTATTATTCGCCAGACACAGTGCAGTTTTGCAGCTTTTACCAAGAAATGTTATGAACGTATTTCTACTGAACAGATAACCATCAACTACTGAAGTAATAACTGACTGGCCAGCGAATGATTCCAACAGCAAACAAGGCTTGTACTAAAGAAAGCACGTTGATAAAAAAGGTACAATTATACGTTATATACGGGGATAAGTGATGTGTAATCGCACTGTTTTTATGGCTGTTTTATGAGAATTAGAATACTCATGGGATATTGTGGTTGTGGCTGGGTTTAAGTTTGGGTTTATTTAATTACGGCAAAGATGCAAGGGCCATCTGACTAAGGGGTGGGATGGCTTCATGAAGAACTTCCTCAGGGAAACTGGCTTGTATACACTAATGGTTGCGGCTGCTGGCCAGATATGATTGAAGGCTACCAGACACATGCAAACAACTAGTTGGACACTACTGTTTTAGGTGATAAACTGATAAAATTCAAATTATATTTTTCATATCTCGAAAATACGACTTAGGATATATATTACATTTATAAATACTGTTGTTAAATAGGTATTCCGACAGAAAATCAGACTTTTCCCAAAACGATATGCTTATTTTTATTATTACTAGCCGCTCTGCGGCCAGCCTTCGTCTGGTTTTTGAGTGTACCAGAAAAATGCCTAAAGAGAACACCAAACATTAAATTTGAAAACTGCACAGAATTTTACTCTGCATAACAATTTTATCGAAAAAGAAACAAAGAACAACGTTAAAAAAATTCAGTTAAAAATGCATTACATATAAAAAGCATACAATGAAATAAGCAATATCCCTTAATACAAATATTAATCATCCTAATAAATAAATTAACCAACTTCCCTTTGCAAAATCTTAAGAACTCAAATGGTATAAACAGATTAAGAACTTAAACAGATTAAAAAATATCATGCAAAACTTTTTTATAATTAAAATTATATATAATTAAAACATAATATTACAATGAAATAAGCAATATCCCTTGATACAAATGTTAATTATCCTAATAAAGTAATTAAACAATTTACCGTTGCAAAAAGAAACAACTTTTTAATTTCTTAAACTTTTCAGTCTCTTAAAAACAGTAACATAAGAAATACGATGAAAAATTGTTGCCAAACCGAAATTTTTAAAAGAATGAAACTATTCAAAATGATGCAATTTCATCAAAAATCTATCAACAACAATAAGAAAGGAAAATTGTTGCCAAAACTACATTTTAAAATATCTGAGATGTGAGAAGTGTATTCGGAAGCTTCATTTAAAAAATTTTAAAAAAATACAAAATATTATTATTTTTCCAAAATTCTTTTTTTAAAAGGAGTCGAAAGGATTAAAGTTCAACGTGTCCAAAAATCAAAGGAAAATAAACAGCACATTTTTTAAAATAAGTTTTTTTTAAAAAAATTCCGCTGAAAAGGTGTTAAGCTCACCTTCCTAAATAAATTCGTATTTAATCGATTTATTGAAATACGAAATTTATTTTAAGTTCGTAAAATAGCTAAGTGTCTACGCTTCACGACGATGTAAAAATGAAATGTATAGAGTGAAATCTCGCTTTCCTGTAGCCCATTATGTCTCAAAATGACGCCATTTGGTCACAAAACATAAAATAAAAAATATTCTAATTCGAATTTCGAAAAAATCGCTTCGAGGTGCACTGGCTCTTGTGTAGATACACCTATGTACCAAATTTCGTGGCCCTGGGTCTATTAGCTTACTCGCAACACGAACGAAAGACACACCCACACACACAGACTCTTTGTTTTATTATATGTAGAGATTATTATTATTTTTTGTATTTCGATCCTAGGTCTCAAATTATGTAAAAAGGCCAAGTTTTTAAAGACTGCAGGTGCAGCTTTTTTTTTTTATTTATTTATTTTTTTTAATTAGCACTCAAACTTTTAACTCCATATTACAAACTGAATTTGAAGTACATTATCTTAATTAATGATACTTACTTGATTTCTTCTGTTATAATTCAAAATTAAGGTTCAATAAAAATACAGTTCACACTTTTTTTTTCTGATTTATTTTAAAAATTAGTATTATTAAATAATTTCTATACATTTTTCAAAAAAAATTTGGATGTTAACTTATAAAATTTTTAATGTCATCTTACTGTAGATATAAATTTATTTTAAATCTTTTATAAAATAACACTGAAATTAATAAACAATATTTTTACAACATAGTAAATGCACTAGAAGTCACTGATCATTTGTAAACAGCAGTAAATGTACATAGAAAAATGTAGAATGTGCTAGAAAAAAAAATTGAAGAGAAAACATTGCTTAAATTAATAATTATATCAGTCTGCTGTGAAAAGAGCCCATTAATTTTAATCATATACACAGCAAAGCATGATTTGTACATTTCTCATTTATGTGTACATATTCATTCAGATTCATGCTAATTGCAAAATACCTTTGTTTGAGATGTACCTTCAATTATATGCTATTTCTGACTTTTTCACTGATATATCTTTTCGCTAATCACTTTTTTTACTTTCGGTATTGTTTACACACTACCTCTAAAGCAGACTTTTCCACTAACTGCTCCTCTCATTCTTCTATTTATCTTCTGCCAGAAATAATTATTTTCAGTTTGGACAGAAGAATACCAAATTAGATAAGAACATATGATTAACAGAAGCAGAATTGTAAAAACAAATTACGAATTCTTCTGTCAAAAGTGAAAATAATTGTTTCTCGCAGAAGATACATAGATGAATGAGAAGCAACTAATAGGAAATCTGCCTTTTAAAACAGTGTGTTCAACATAACTAAAAAAAAAAAAAAAAGCTGTGATTTGATGTCTCAGTAAATTCTACTTTTATTAAGTCTTTGAGAGACTTTTAGGTAACTGCTGAAGAAACCCCTTTCAAGGAAAACCACTATCCACACAGGAACTCTCTCAGTTTGGGAAAGAATTTGAAATCTGGGGATTTTATGGTTGGTAAGGTAAACTTTTTCTCTCATACTTGGTTAGGAGATCAGTCACAAGTTTTTGACGTGAAGGTGGCGTTCAAAACTAATTCTCCTTCCCTAAGCAAGTCAGCTCATTTTCATACAGGTTTCGTATCATTCTCAGTAATATGCAACAGTTACGCATCTTCCAAATTAAATTCGTATTTTTTTAATAATTCTTTGGTAATCCTAGGCATGGATCATCATTTACTTCACCAATGATTAAGCACGTTAAAATTTTGAGACGTCGGGGAGAATAGACTTCTTCCTTGAATTGACAAGCACTTCAATTTTGGTCAAAGATTTGCAATTTGCCATTAGTCAAGATAGAAATCTTCCACTTTCATCAGCAAATCTTCATTCCAAGAACGCTGCATCAAGCAGTTAGAGACCATATAGAGGCAAACTTCTCTTTTCTACAAAGCTTCTGTCGAAATACTTGTATTTAGACAGAAATATGGAGTATGAATTTATTTCACGTATGAATTTATTTCACCAACGGTTGTGCATCTTGAAATTTTTGTGTTTACAGAGAGCATGGATTGGAAACGATTTCAAAGCTGGCCAAAATTTTTAATTCATGTTTTGTCAGGTGCCATTATTTCAGGTGAAAATCCTTCACCTTCATCACCTTCCTTCAAGTCTTCGTTTTAATAACATTACATCAAGTAATGAGAAATCAACCAGACGCAAACCTTTCCATGCAACAAAGCTGTCAAATTATAACATGTTGATGAAATTATTTTACCTTGTAATACTTTCTCGCATTTCACTTGGAGGAGCTTCTTTTTTCCTACCCCCTCCCCTAAACACTAATATCACACTAGTTTAAGGCCACTGTTGGACATTTTGCCGCCCAGTATCTCAAATTTTTGGCCACTTAATCCCGTTGCTAAGTGCAGTTGCACCATTGTCCTGGCTCCAGTGTTGGTGCTACAGTCCTCTAATTTGTTGATATATTTGGTATCTCTAATCTCTGATCATACTTTAGGTCTGACACATTTTTTACAAAAGCCAGTAAACCCAGTGAAAGGCTGTATTATGGTCCATTATTTAATCAGTGCATATTTCACACAATGTATAGTGAAACTGTTGAAGTTTATCCCACAACCGTTCACTTTTGGAGTATGATTTCGCATTTTCTAAAGTCACACAACCTCAACAGGCCTACACAGACTCCATTTCACGTGTCTGACACTTCCAAACACCATTTTCTAGAGATCTCGAATGTACATTTATTTTTGCCTCCAACATTCAGTTTCAGATAACTCAAATATGTGCATTTATCCACCATTAAGGGATTAATATGGGACTTTAAGCATATTTATCAAAATTGATGGTTAGATTTGATGTCGCTGCCATCAAATCTGGAACTCAGATCTAGTGGTTGGCCATCAAATAGGTTTACATAAAAAAATACAGAATTTATGAACACTGCAAAAGAGTAAATGAAATGGAATTACAGAAAGATATGCAGCTATTATGTACAAGTATCAGATTTCTTCGTTCATGAACTATTGTATAATATTCGTGAACTGCTAGATACTTAATTATACTAGATACTTTCTTGCTTAGGCCTATTTAAGAGTTTCTTGGGATTATTAGCTAATTGTAGTGCGGGAAGTCAGTTTCACTGTAGGGTTTGAAATGGAATGAATTCCAAAGTAATGTTAGCAGCATTGACATTCCATAAACAACACAGATATGTACAATTCTTTACATTAAATCTTCCACAATATATCAAAAAATATTCATGATTCATTATACTTTGGCATACGTCATTCATTCTAAACTTTTGTATACATAGCAAATGAATTTTTCCAGCAAGAAATAAAGGGGTTAACCTTTTCTATAAAAAATAGTATTATTATTATAACAATATTTAAGACTAAAATACAAATGCAAGTGATCAAATATATACTGTACATAAATGAAACACTCCATGTTATTGTACATAAATGCTTTACTAGCTTCTAGATAAAAAGCAATTTTTGAATATGCTCTAACATCTGTGATCTTTGGTAATCGATTTCAACCCTTTGTCAACCTTTAGCCGATTTAACTGCACCTTTGTTTCCCAAAATTCTAGACACCATCATACTCTTCATACGGCATGCGCCAAATCCAGGATACAATGTCATCTTCATACCTTCTGACGATCTCTTTTTTGCCTCCACGATGATTATAACAATTTTTGTCACTGCTTGACTCTTCTCAATAACTTTTCTAAAACTCATTATTAAAGAATTTACAAAAGATAAAAAAAAAAACTTGAAAATTCAAAGTTATTGTGTGAATTATAGTAGCAATAGATGTTCTAGAAACTATAATTACAGGAGCCAGATGGCGCTGTGCATCTGACTTCCTTTTGAGTTAAAATTAATTGCGCTTGAGACTGCGAAGAATGGTGAACCCTGAAAAGTTAAGTGTGAACTCTATATGTAACTGTAATTATAAGTGTTTTCTTTTCGTCGTGTATTGTTTGTGTCGTTAATAAAATTGGATAGAATATTGTATTGAATTGATCTCGTCTGACAGGTAAGAAGCTTTGATTATTTTATTTGCTCGAACAACAGGTGTATTGACACCCATGAGCAATCTTAGCGTTGTCTCGAAAGAGGTGTACCATGCACTGTCGTGACCCATCAAACTCGAGTTGTATTCCAGATAAATATCGTATACCAAACAACAATTTTCGCATCCAAGTAAGATGCATACTACATTGGGCATTTTTCAAAAGCGTTGAGTACAGAGATACCATTGTATTTTGATTCAGATATCTATCTGAAAAGCATCTTCTGTAAGAAATTTTCACAAGAATATGAGAATGAATTTTTCTTCACATGCTTTATCTTCCCATATGTTCTGCCTTTCAATAACTCTAAGCATTTAGATTAAAGAAGTTGATATTAAAGATGCAAGTTCAATGTGACTGCCTCACTACTACTTACAACCTACATCTTTTAAACTAACTACGAGTATTTCACAATATGCTGATAATGCATCTTAATTTTCTTAAATAGTATTATGGTATGTATAGAAATTTTTAATATTAAACATTTGAAAATAATATTGAATAATGATAACAATATCGAATGATAAAAATATTCTAAGATTCCAGGTTTAGAACTTAAAAATAAATACTACGAAAGCTAACTATTCGGATGACCCAAACTTAGTTTACCCTCTTACCGGCCAGGATTTTCGCTAAAAAAAGCACACATTTCCTAAAACTACTATGAGAAACTACTACTATCTTCATTTTAATGTAAAAATTCTTCTGGTATTTTATATCTGGATTTGTGCACTTTTAATATATTGCCTTAATTTCTTTGACATATTTTAATATGCATGTATATATACGTTCTTACAGATATCACAAAAAATATTCTAGGTCGTATATATATGGCCTTGCCGGATAGAGGGTTGAAAACAAATTATTATTTATAAACTTAGGCTGCATCTAATGAATAGATTCAAATATTTAAAGTTAGATTTGATCTCAGTATGTTGGTGGTCATGTTAATTGCACGGGATAACATTATTATTAATCTTTATGCAAAAGCCTAATGAAAATTGATGGCTTATTTTAAAATAATTTTTTTTTTCTTGAACAACAGTTTCTGCGCAATGCGTAGTGTCCACCAAAATGTCCACTGTTCTCTCTAAATACTGCGCATGAGCTAAGTAAAAACATTAGAATGGTTTTAAAAATTAGTAATTTATGTTCCACTTAAATGAAAATACTTTTTACATTATTATATTCATAAAGACCTTTTTACATTATTATATTCATAAAGACCTATAGTTAATCTTCTATTTTCAGTTTACTTCTAATAAAATCAGAGAAGTTATAAACGGAGGAGGATAAAGGAGACTAGAAAATGTTTTGTTTTTCTCCCTGAAAGAATATTCATTTTCATTGTAAAATAGCTTCAAATTATAATTTTCTAGGGGTATACCTTTCTGAATGCAGAACAGGAGAAATAAAAGTTTATTAATTTATATATAACAATATTAATTCCATAAAAAATTGTATTAATTTACTTGAAAAATTTCTTTCTGTTTTAAATCTGTTATTATTTTTTTAAATGGTATAGATACGGATTTGCGATTCTTGGAAAATCCAGCTGCAGCTCATGAACTTCCATTAAAACTACCATGCGGCTCCTATCGCCATGAAGTTTGGTCACCTCTGTTATATAGTAATATATGCTGTTTTTTTGTTGCATTTGTTTATGCAATAATTTTTTTTTCTTAAAAATATACACATATTTTTTAAGGGGTGCAAGAGCTTCTTTTCAGATTCAAGGGTGTACTGGACACTAAAAAGGTTAATCACTGATTTACAGCAATACCTGCCAATAAAACATAACATGTTAAAAGAGAAGCCAAAAGTTTTTTGCTGCAAAATGAGCAATTATGAAACATGTGAAATTGGATAACACTGGATATTTTGCTCAGTCATCTGAAAAAGCACTCTAAGTTTCTTTTGAGTTACTGTTAATCATCACAAAGGCCAAGAAAAGTCAAATTATTAGAGAAACACTCATCAAACCTTGTCTAAAAGGCAGGTGATACTGTTTTTGGACTCGAAAGTAACAAAAACTTTCACAAATATCGCTTTCTCATAACACTATGATATATTATATATAATGTTTATATATAATTCTCACACACTCTCATAATACTGATGATATGGCCAAAGACATAAAAATTCAGGGTATTCTCCCAACAGGCAATCTACCTCACTTAACAGTGTATTTACTTTACGGATTGATAACAGTTTACTGTTACTGTTCTACAGTTAAAATTGCTGTTTTTACACATTTTTTTTTCTGCTATTTCATTCAAATTTGCATGATCACATTGATTATTATTTAATGTTAATATTTCTTTACATTTTGCAAATATTTATTTCATTTGCTGTGCTTTATGCTGCATATAAGAAAACTTTCTCTATATATATATATTTCAATGAATTACTCGATATCAGTGTGTAAATAAAAGGATGAAATACACATTTTTTTTTAAAATTCGATTAGCTAGTTTAAATATTCCAATGAATTACTCTATATTAATATAACTAAAAGTGAGCCCTTAAACTTTATATATAATATATCAAGAATTTTGTGCATATAGTGCATGAAACAGATATGATAAAATAACCTGATTTTGTAAGGCTATATTTAGTTGTTGCAAAACCTATTTACAAACAATTTAATGTAAGCAGAGTACTAAAAAAAGAGAAATTAAAACACTGTTGCCACTAAGATAAGAATTATTTCATTTGCTTCTTATTTCAACTCTTCATAACGTAAACGTGAAATTTATCTCAGAGTAAATAAATAACAAAATAAAAATTTTAAAAACGCTTCACAAATTCAAGGGAAAAATTACACATGAAAGAAACAAGCATAAACATTGCATTTACAAAAAATAGTCTGAAAAAGAGGTGGCACCACATAGTATAAACCTGATTAACTAATTAACAAAATTTGGCAGACCACCAGTTGGGACAATACCAAATTCAATTAGTGCAAGCCATGAAAGAGTCAAACTTTTTCATAGTACAGTTTGACGAGAATACAGAGGTTCCAAAATGTTATCAACTGTTAGTTTTCATTCAATACATTAAAAGATGCAACAATTACAGATGAGATGCTGTTTTCAACAGAGTTAATGACTGCTTCAAAAACAGTTCATATAATTACAGCAATCTCTGAATTCTTTTGCAAATATGAACTCTTATGGCAAAAGCTATTAGGCATATGCACAGACAGGGCTCCAATAATGCTAGAATCTCGCTCAGGATTTGTACAGAGGATCAGAGAAAAAATCCTCGTGTTACAAACTGTCAGGCAGCCAAGGCTAAACAAACTCTACAACGTCTTAAAATTATGCTTCAAACTTGTCAATCATGTTAAAAAGAGTGCATTAAATAGTCAACTTTTTGTGTCATGATTTAGAAATAAAAAATAAACGGTGAAAAGGCACTTTAGCCCACTGCTTGGCGATGTTTTGAAAATCGCCAATTCGGCGCGTTTCTGCGAAACGTCTTTGCAATTGCAACCTTCCCAACACGCTCCGCGAAAACCTATTGTAAACAAAACATAGAATTCTAAAGCATAAATTAGCATGGAAACTGTTGCCACAAAAAGATAATAAAATAATATGCAATACGAACATTATGATCATTAAAATATTTATCAGTTAGGTTTAAATTAATTATTTACATTTTATGTTGTAATACTTACACATTTTATGCCGTTACATAATCTTCCCGACACGCTCCGCGAAAACGTAACCAAAATGGCATCGGAGAAAGAAGGAATTTTTTTTAAAAGGGCATTAAAATTACAAACGATACCATGTACACACTGTTCCGTTTTAACTTAAAAAAAAAATCTGCGAATTGCACAATGTAGGCAACGTACACAAATGAACAAAATAAGCTAAAATAACGAAAATAAATTACAAGAAAATGCCATGTGCACAGCGTTCCTTTAAAACTTAAAAAAAAAAAAACTTCAGCGAATTGCACAATGTAGGCAACGTACAAACAGTCAGCAATGTTGGCGGATATGCGGAATTACCCATGTTGGCGCGTTTATTGCTCATTCAAAAACAATCGCCGCCAAGCAGTGGGCTAAAGCGCATTCCAACCAAATAAACATTTGGAAAAAAGAAAGCATATTTTTTCATATGGAAGTAACCCTGGCTATCATTATTGGAGAAAGAGGTGAAGGAATTTTCTCTTTTTGATTGTAGGGAGGCATGATCAAAACAAAACTTTGGAAACCTGTTATATAAATCTTCAGTTAAGTTCTGAAACTTTTTGTTACTCTACAAAATCAGTAAATCTGAGCTTACAATGGTATTTTCAGATCTTTCGGGTAACCCCGAAAAATTGCCTACGGATGTAACATTAATGACAACCCTAAATTTCTCCATTACTTTCATTAGCTTCACATGTTCAGTTCTTCATAATACAGATATTATATCTTCTTTTTCAAATTTATAATTCATTTGGGTACTACTCTTGTATAAGACCTCGAATGTATGGCATTGCCAAATGTGGCAATATGGGATGGTTTATGGCGTGCTGGATCTGCACTGGTTTGTGTGTGTTCTGCGATAGTTTTGGACATGATGTTGTTTTTATGGCAATCCTTTTGACATTGAAACTTTATTTTGCAGGAGTGGTTAGTTATTTTGGTGGGCGATTTGAAATGGCTTATGCTTCAATGGGAAAGACGCTATGCAAAATTTCAGTCGCATATTTTAGATTGCGTGCAAGGTGAATTTAGTATTAAAAAGTACGATGTTGGAGTTGTTAACGAGCCTTTTATTCTTGGGTGTGTTTATGCGGATTTTATTCACGAATGTACGCTGGACTTTGTATGCCCTGTGTTTCAGAAGATAGGGTAGAAGAATAGAGTGGTGGAAATTGAAGAGTTTTGCTGATGTTTGAAACTGATATTTCTGCTGTTTGAAGAAGCATTCACAATGGAAGTGCATTTTAGGCTCTAGAAGAGAACTGGGTGCTCTTTCGATTGGCGAAAAATTTTGTTCAGTTTTGGTGATGCACACCCATTTCTGGTTACTATGAGAGTTTTAACATGGTTTTAGCTTCTTGATTTATTTAATTGAAAATAAATCGATGTACACATGGACAAAGTCAAGGCATTGTCCAATGACTAGTTTGTGCAATTCTCTGATGTTTTTTTAAGTGAAAATAGGTCGATGTGACACAGAGTTTGTGAAATTCTTTGACTTCTTGTTTTAGTTTTGTGTACCAGCCATCTTGAAATTGTGTCTTATTACTGCCGATCTTGGCGTCAAAACAGAATTGCCAAAAAACAAGGGGCACCCGATTGTAAACTTTTACCGCATTTTATTTTATTGTTGTTCTTATGTTGTAGAACGTTATGTTCACTGTTATTATTATTTTTTTTTGTATGAATTTCTGTCATTATTGTAGTTATTCGAAAAAGAATTGTTTGTAATTTATTTTAGTTGATTTGCACGCAATGCCGAGGCTCTGTGCACGATGCCTAGATTGAGCAATTTCCTGATGCTTTTTTAAGTTAATACAGAACGGCGTGTACACAGTATTGTTCGAAATTTGTTATGTTAGGTTTATTTTAGCAAGGTGTGTGTAATTCCTAGATTCCTATACTCCATAGATTGTGCAATTCTCTGATATTTTTTTAAGTTAAAACAGATCGCTAAGTACATGGATTCTTGTCAAATATTTTTGGTTAGAAACTCTATGTTTTTGCTATCTAAATATTTTGTTTTTGTTTCAGATTTTTGGCATAAACTGAGTATTAAAAATGTGCTTTTTGCACATATGAAAACTACATTTTTGCATCGAAGTTTGAAATATAGACAAAAAATTTAGACAGCGTCGTGAAGTTTTTCACTAAAAATGTTTGCCAAGAAATTTGTCACCAACCGAGGGCATGAATAAGAGTAGTTTCTTCATTTGTAAACAGGTCAGATATTTTTGGATTTCCCTTGGACAGAAAAAGATACTGCTCTGTTCTAAAAAATTGAGTACTCTTCTTGTTTTTAGGACCGGATTCAGAAATGTATGTATGCATGTGCATATATGTGTATATGTATACAAACATATACATTCATACTTACACATATACATGCATAGATGAATGCATACATCCTTATATTTCTTTATTTGATCCTGATAACAGTAGTATGTATGTATATATGTGTGTGCATATGTATGCACATGTGTGTATGTATATGCATACACATACACGTATACATGAACACATACATCCTTGCATACATACATCTCTGAATCTGGTCCCGAAATAGAAGCGGCTAGAAATAGAAGTGCTAGGGCAGCTGTAAAAACTCTATTGTATGCTACCCTTTGTGAGAACAATTGCAAACTGACATTTCACAAACTTACATGGCAATGTACAGATAAGCAATGCATAACAGAGAACCCTCATGATGTAAAATGATTTCATGTATCAAAAATTCTTTTTTTGACCACATGAAGTTTTATCTATTGGTGGTTGGAAGCAAAGTCATCAATCAAGTAGTGCAAAAAATAATTAAAAAGTATTTATAATAATGGAAACATATACTAAAATAAATTTAGAGGGAAGTTTGGTTAGAACATACTGAATGCCAATATAATTTTTGAAACTGACAAGTTCCAAAGTGAGGACCCGACATAATTGTTGAAAATGCTGGAAATATTTTATCTGAATAATGGATACTTGAATGCATGCATACATATGCACACAACATTTCTGAATCCAGTCTTGATAACATAACAGTACCAATGATTTGGACAAGATGGTTTACTGGAATAAGGCTCCCCACAATGGGCTTTTGGAAGAATGTTTCCTTAATGCTGTTCATGACTTGTTTCTTTTTATGTAATATTGAGACAAACATACTGGACCAAAACGTGCAAGACAACTTTAATGGACCAAAACGTGCAAGACAACTTTAATGGGAAAATACAAAAAATTCAATAAAGACTTTAAAATTAAAAAAAAAAAAGAACAAGTAATTTTTGTAAGAGATATTTAAATTGTAGTCATTCAATGACACAATATGTCAATAATTACAAAAAGTAAATGTGTCATAAGTATCTCATTTTCTAACTACAAATGAAAAGAATAAAGATTCCTGCTTCACGAAATACAAATTTTAATCTGAGATACAGTACCAGATTTATCAAAAAGTTACAGTACCTGATGAAAATTTTTCAGTTAATATGCCAGATAAGAACTCTATCAAAACTGCTATCTGTTCACGCCTCAATTGCTCACTGGATTACCATTTTCTACGAACTTCTACAACGCTATTTTCACCGTTCCAAAAAAGATACAAATACTATACTGGGATAGGCCTACATCCAGGAACCCACTACAACTGAACGCTGGTTCACCAAGGAAAATTCCACAACACAGCTTTATGTAAGAATTAAAATCAGTTCATCTATTATATCTATTTCTCATACCTCAATGAATATTACACATTCTCAACAGTTCATTATTTATTTACTAAAATATAATCACCTTAATTGCCTAAATTTCAATAACACAATTAAATGTCAAATCTTTTCTAAACATTTTATCTGTTAGCATATAACAAATTGCACACTGGCACAATTTGATTAGTAACAAAAAGAGAGTTAAGATTTCATGAAAATTTCTCTAAAAAGTCATTATTACTTCAATTTCAATGGAATTCATGTCAATAAGATTCAGAAAAACAATTTTCCGACAGTTCACAAAATATATTACACATAATGAATACAACTGATATAAATTTTTTCAATCCCTCAAATAGACAATTCTCACAGTAAAATAAAAATCAGCCATTCTACTATGCAGTTTTCAAACCTAATGCTGTCTTCATTTACATACATATTTATCTCTTATCAACAAAACTCAAATTTCTTACATACAGCGCGAAATATGACATGAATTTATGATAATGATGATAATTCTGATTTCGTAGTTAACAGCAAATACAATACTAAAGATTACGTTCATAAAAATCAAATCATTTGGTCACTCACAAACAATATTTAAATGTACGGTGACGGAGTTACTTTAACCACAAACTTTAATTCCAACCACAAACTTTAATTCCAATCTAAATGTTTCTTTTTGTCTATTTCATTCATTTCCGACTCTGGTTTAAAACAAAGCTAGTTTTTTTACGGAAATTCAAAGTATATTTATGCGTACGAGGGAAGATGACGCTTTCAGTTTTTAATATGCAAGCAACAGAAGTTTTATAAATAAAAACTCAGAACTTCAGCTGGCAAAATTTAATATTTTCATTAAAATGATTCTTACTGCGCAGAAAACATATAAAATTCATACGCATCTTTAAACGCGATACATTAATTGACAGTACTAATGACTATTACTTCCTATAAAAGCAAACATTAAAAATAGAAATCCATAACTATTACGCTACATATGATTTATGACATTAAAATGAGCTTTATTTACAAAATTTGACAACATGCTTAAATGGGACCAATAACTTCCCTTACTGAGTAAAATAAAAAATTCTGATGTTAAGCCTAGTAGGCCAGTGGACTACGGCGATATAGCTTTAAATTAAGCTATCAATTAATACTGAAATGTCACCCACCTCTTTTTACGGCGTCTTCATATGATATACAACACGGTTTAGAGTCCTTAGCTCCCATGTTAAACAACGAAACTTCGTCATTTATATAAGATTATTACTTTCGAAATGAACATTCCAATTCTAAACATCGTCTGCACAGTTCATAAACACACACCAATCACCAAATAAACAACATATAAGATACATGCCAGTAGGTTATCACATGACAACATGAAGGAAACTGAGCATGCCTTTTTTTTTAATACATTTCTTTACTTATTTATTATTATCATTTTTTTCCTCATTCTCTCTAACAAAATTAAGAGAAAGTAAATTGAGTAAACTAACCGATATGAATGAAATGAGGTTTATTTTATCACAAAATTACAAAAGATCTAAAAATAATTTCTGCAGCTTCAAATAAGAAAAGGAAGATAAACACTTTACTTCTCACAATTCATTACTTATCACACGAGTGTTACTCTAAAATAAGGCCTTTTTTTATTTTTAATTATGAGAATATAAAAGGAAACTTTTTTAGAGCTGTGTGAAACAATAATTTATTCTCAGAAACAACTAATTTTTCTCAGCTTCTGAAAGAAACAATAAAAACTTGATTTAGAAGTTTATTCTCGAAAATATTCCATAATTTATCCTAATTTTTGAAATATAGATCCATCGGAACTCTAAAAATATAAATATTACGCAGTTGATGAACACTTCGCTGCTCCAGCTCCTTTTGTAAGTTCATTTAAGAACGTTTACTAGGATAAACTTGTATACTCAAATACTTAAAACAATTCTAGGTTGAACCATAAAAATTTGAAGTTATTGCTGATAACTTCAAACAACTCAAGAAATAAATAGGAAACCTCACGTACACAAACTCAGTGAAGAGTTCCAACTTGGAGATGTGAATTATCGGCGAAGAGGAACTATGAAATGTGTAATAAAATCTAAATTACAAATTAGGAAAATTGCTTACTCACATTCCCTATGGCAACCCTTATCGCAGCTACACATCCCGCATGTTAATAACAAGCAGTTGCTGGAGTTTCAATCAATAGGTAGATGTCAATGTGGAAATTAAGCAAGAAGTCCTGCAATGTTAGTTAAATACAGCTTATGGCTTGCTTAAATATCAAAATGTATTGTATGTAGATTATTCGAACTTCATTCAACAGTAAATCTCTGGGGATAAACCATATCTATGGTTTCCCGCAATTGTAGTTCAAGTATAACAACTCTTAAATCATCCGTAATAGCTTTAATATTATATAATTTTCTGTTATCTTCGTGGGAGCACAAATGGCGTAGTGTCCAGTAATTGTTTTGCTGCGATAAAGATGTTACTTGCCTTTTTAATAGGGTTTTGTGTGTTAAAAGCGTAAAGACATTTTTTAAATCAGAGGCTTCTGAAGGGCTACAGTATAAGAAGTTCACTGTTGGACCTTTCCTTGATATAGCCAAAGTTTTGATAGGGTCTGGTTGGAAGGCTTCATTCAGATATTTTTTGCCTTGGGACATCACCACAAACGCCCTTAAATCCTACTTAGCATGTACCAACATTGTCGTTACCACTTCGAACACATACTACGCGCCTCAAGCTTTTCTTGTTACAAGGCTGCTAACTGACACCTACAGTTTTAAATTTCTATGTGAACGACATCTCACAAGCATCAACACCCCTCTAGCACTTTATGTTGATGATGCTGCGATCATCTCTCACAAAATATTTTTATTCATCCAGTACTACATACATTGCATACAAAATTTCATCCATTCATTACAGACCTGGCTTGTCAAATGGAAATGAAAATTTGTGTGGATAAATCCACTACAATTATCTTCACCGAGACAAAAATCACTGGCATTTTTAGAATCCATAACCACATTGCCCTAGGCTAGGCTAGTCACTTATCTCGGGGTGATCCTTGACCGTAATCTTGCAGAGACAATAGGTCATTTCGAAGCAGGAGACCAAAAAACAGAAATGCCCTCGCCAGCGCCCGAACCTCGGACCTCTCAAATACGCACCGAGTGTGATGACCATTATACCATGAAGGCATGCTAAGAAGGCGGGAGAAATACCTTATAATCTTTCATTGTCCCCACGCATTCACTCCCTTATCCAGAAGTTCCTGCCATGTAAATCGAAATTCTACCCCTAACTGCCCAGAACTATATACTGGTATCATAAAAAAAACCCTCTTGCGTCCCATGCTTTGTTATGTTTGCCCAGTTTGGGTATAATCCTGTCGCAAATAGTTACGGACGGCTCAGAATTGCATCCCCGGAAAAGTATCTGTTTGCCTATAGTTAACGTCAGAAATAATTCACAAGGAACTGAATATTATCACAGCTACGTGCTTATATCATTTTATGTCACCAATTTTTTACCTAAGCCTCAGGAAAAATAACAATGGTATTATTTCAATATATAACTATAACTACTGCTAACTAGAAAGTGTCAAGAGACATATGGCACTCCCCAAGTGGCACAGATTTTCAGGAAACTGCATTAAAATCGTGTGTACTCGATCAGTCTTTCGCAAAAACAGCAAACTTCGATCCAAACTGTCTCAAGAGCGGGCAAGGTTTCATGTGCATACAATTAAAAAACTTCCCACTCTCCATTGAATATAGTGAATAATGTCAGTTGTTTTGACTACTTTATCATGTTTGCCAAGATTATCTGTTATTTGGTTATAAGGTATTTTTCCCGCCTTCTTCCCATGCTTTCGCGGTGTAGTGGTCAGCACGCTCGACGCGTAACCGAGAGGTCCGTGGTTCGATTCCCGGCGAAGGCGTTGCTCATTTTTCATCTCTCCTGCTTCAAAAAAAATCCTAATGTCTCTACATGGTTACTTCATAGTTTGTTAAATTAACACCTTAGTTTATTGAGGATATATGCAGAATGATGGTCAGCATGCGTCGTTAAACGAAAATACGTAAAATATTTTAACTTCGCAATTTCTGTAAAGAGCAGTTTTGATAATGGTAGAAAACAGTATTCTCCACAGACATTTTTAATTTCAACGTACTGAACTTATGAAAATTAATTGCAGTATTCTCAGAAAATTTTTAACATTATGTTTACATATAATTTTCAAATATTATAAGTTTATTACAGATTAAACTAGTTGTTTCAAATGACTTTTAATCAAATTATAAATTTGTTAATAATTATTAATGTATGATCACATTTTGGGTAACGATTTAAGCATTGAAGAAAAGGTTAGAAGGTGAAATGAATCAACGCTTGTAATCTTAGGATTTTTATTATTGTTCAAATGACTGGCTTAAATAATATTATTTAAGCTTAAAGTGGCAAAAACGTAACAACAAAATCATAGGCGACACACGCCACTGAAACGCATTCACTGAACATAAACACGAGAACACAATAGTGTTGTCAAGAAATACAACGAAAGTGTAACACTGGAATGAAGAATTTAAGACTCCCTCCCATTCTGCTGTTGCTTGAACTAACAAAAGTATGACCAATGACTTAAACAAGAAAAACTGAACTAAGTATTAAACGAAAAGCAAATCTGTTGTTGTTGTTTCTAATCCCCTTGGGGCAGGAAAGCCTACACTAAGTCCGAGAGACCTTGCCGCACAAGTAAATAGCTAATGTTGTCCTGCTCACCCGACAGCAGCCTCAGGGAGACGCCTATACAATCCAATTAACAATATGCGGCTGGTCCACGGCGAAGGGTAATATGCAGCTTCACTTGAAGCGAGGTATCACAAAGGCTGAAGACTGACTACACCTCTATGCCTGTTGATCCGCGGAAGGTATTTATTTCCCTTCTACCACCTATTGGAAAATCACTAGAGGCATTCCCCGATCCTCCACCTGAAGACGCGCCCTCCATGGGTTACAGGCTCCCCCAAGGGGCAAATCTTAAATGAAAATATTAAAAAGTGTTAACTAATGCTAATCTGTTAAAGCTTCACACGAGAGTGATTTCTTAGATATTGAGCAGCTCTCTTAATGTTTGAAATTTTGCTCTGGGAAGAGCTTTCGTGAAAATATCTGCTAACTGCCCTTCAGACATCACATACTTTACAATGACATATTTGTCTTTATATTTTTCTCGAATAAAATGGTAGCGTACATCAATGTGTTTTATGCGTTTTTGAAACACAGTGTTTTTGATCATCTTTATAGCACTCTAATTATAGACGAAGATAACAAAACCCTCTTAACACATTTCACTTTCACCCATTTCTGGCAGAAGCTGGCGCAGCCACAATACTTTTTTCACTGTAGTTGAAGCTGCAATGTATTCAGTTTCAGTCTAGAAGTAGAAACATTTCATTACTTTTGACTATACGAAGTTACTGGACCTTTACTAAGCTAAAACATATAACCAGAAGTATACTTTTTGGGTCCACATCGTTAACGAAATCTGCATCCGAGTATACAACAAGATGACAAGTGTCTTTAACTATTTGAGAATAACAGATGCCGTAGTTTGCAATAGTTTTCAGGTATTTGAAAATTTGTTTTACAGCACTTGGCCAGAATTGGTTTGAAAGCGACTAATCACATTAACAGCAAAAGCCACATCTGGACGTGTAGTAATGACAAAAAAATTAATGATCAGATTACTTCTCTGTAAGGAACTGTTTTCTCGTCTGGTAATGAATTGGATTCTAATGATAGGATTGTACTAGGGTGCAGGTACGGTGTTAAAAATTGCATCATCTAAGTGAAATCGTTTCGGAATACGTATATATACGTAATATCTGAATGCGTAGAGTCATTAGATATTTTTGAAAGCAGGAGAGATGAAAAATGAGCAATGCTCTCGCCGGCATCCAAACCACGGATCTCTGAATATGCGCCGAGCGTGCTGACCAACACAACATGAAGGCATACTAAGAAGGTGGGAGAAATACCTTATATACTCCCCCTTTTAAAGGGCGACTGAGGATTAGGGGACCCAATCGCCAAATCCTGGCGGCGGAGAATCATCAATACCTCCCTTTTAGTTCAGGCGCCACTGTAGAATCATTTAGAATTTTTCAATGTCAGGAAACTGAAGAAATGAGCAATGCCCTCGTTAGCACTCGAACCACGGACCTCTAGAATACGCGCGGGGCGTGCTAACTACTACACCACGTAGACATGCTAAGAAGAAGGCAGAAATACCTTATAAATGCACAGACATTAAGCCATCTGTTCATGGCCGGGGGTTCTTATAAGGTCCATGGCGCAATGTCACGTGCAACCTAACGATAAGAAACCACAATTAAACCTCTTAGTACAAACTGTCTGCAATAAACTGATACAATGCATTTGGGGAACCTACACCTACTACTACATACGTTAGGGAGAGGGAGGCAAACAAGATCGCAATCTCGGCCGATTTCGGGCGCTTGCAATCGTCTAAATGAAGAGCCGTATAGAGCGGTTTGGTCGTGAAAGAGTTAAATAAGAGCTAACCTTTAATATTTTACACGGGTGACTAACATTAAGACTGGCCTTTTAAATTATAACGTATGTAGTACGCAAACTGCGGAAAACTAAAATATGTCTTTAGCTTTCGAAAGAACTAAAACCTTTGGCCTTAAGTGCGGGCAGTAACTGACGGCAAGCTCGAGTGAAGTCTAGTGGCAGGACGGCTTACTCTCTCCAATTCTAACTCTGCTCTTGGAAAAAAGCCACAACTTGAATACTTAAGCGTTAGCAAGTACAATTTGCATAAACATATTCAAGCGTTTATTCCGGCCGGAAGTGGAAAATAAGAGATGATAATAAAGTTTTAAAATAAAATAACGTTAGTCAAACTTAAGATCCTTACAACCTTTGAGTCAACCGAAAATATCTGCATGATATCAGCACAAATGGCTATTTAATTGCTCGTAGTTGCTTAGAACATAACAAAAGATTGCAGTCCAGTCTGATGATACGTTCAATTATTAAATTTATGTACAAATTGAATGATTAGTTTGGCATTTTAAAAACTCATATTGCCGATAGGCTGTACTTATGAAATGTTAATCTGAAAGGAGCATTTTATATTTAAATGTGAGGTCACTTTGACAGATTTCCTGCATGTGATTTGCTGGATTCCATGTACACTATTGATTTTCAAAATCAGGAGTGAGGAAACCAAGGTAGCCGGACGACATTTAAAGTGGGTGCTGGTTGATTGAGCGGTACTCCGCCGCCCGCGCACACCGCACCATATAGTGACTCAATTACGCTGGACTCCAGTCTTAGCTGGAGCACACTTTAGTCAGTACTGATCACACAAGCAGTTAAATTACATGTTGATGCGAAAATAAACTGTGGACATGTTAGGTTATTTTCTTTGCTTAGTCATGGAATTGGCAAAAAATGCGCAAATGCAATGATGATTAGATTAAATACGGTTTTATTGCTACACAAAAAGATCGACAAAAAGATAGTGTCGACAAGCTATAATGTGTTATTTGTTTCGAAATATTGAGCAATGATGCGATGAGGCCTTCTAGTCTGTAGCGACATTTGTCGAGAAAAACATTAACGCTTTAAAAGGTAAGTCGAAAGAGTTTTTTTGCTTCAAAATTTGCAAGTTTGTAAACATAAGAATCGGCGTAATTTTATGAGTGTCTGCGGCTGAGGAAAATCTAGGATGCATTTTACACGATCAGGAAGGGGTTCAATTCCTTCACCCGATAACTTAAATCCTAGGAAATCTATGGCAGATTGACCAAATTTGCACTTCTCTACATTTATACAGAAACCATATTCCTGATGTTTAGAAAATGGCAGGTTTAAATGTTATAAATGATCTTGTTCTTTATTGGAAGCTACAAGTAAATCATCAACAAATGCATAAACAATGGGCAAGCCTATAGTGATCTCATCGATAAACCGCTGAAAGGTTCAGGAAGCATTACAAAGACCAAACTGCATTCTTAAACTTTCAAACAGACCAAAGGGAGTACAAATACCTGCTTTATGTACATCAGCCGGATTTATGGGAATTTGGTGATACGCTTTTACGAGATCAATGCCACTATACATACAGTTACCATAGAGTTCTGAAGAAAAATCAGCTATGCAAGGAATAGGATATTTCTGTTTGAAAGTCTGTGCAATAAGAGATCGATAGTCGCCAACAAGTCTCCATTCGACAGACCCTTTCTTGAGCACCATGTGATAAGGCGATGAATAGGGGCTTTTGGAAGGTCTCATATGACCCAGTTGAATCATACGCTGGAATTCAGCTTTTGCAATTTTGAGGCCGTCTAGGTTTAGCAGCAACTGGAGGACCTTTAGTATTGATATAATGCACAGTATTGTGCTTCACAGGTCGATTGGGTTCCGGTAATTTAGTAACATCAGGATATTGCAACAATAATTTACCAAATAGTACATTATCAATACAGGAAGATTTTACAGAGAAAATATTACAAGTATTTAATTTGGCAGGTACTTTAAAATTGGTTGTTAAATCAATAAGACGCTTGTTACGTAAATCAGGAGATAAATTGAAGTAATATAAAAAATCTGCACCTATGATCGAGCATGTAACATTACAAATATAAAAAGAGAAAGTAAAATTTCGTCTTAAACCAGAATTAACAGTTATTGTTTTGCGACCATAGACATTAATGGATAATCCATTAGCAGCACGGAAAGTTTGAAGTACTGGTGCCCTTCAGTTCGTATTTGTTTGGAACAATTAAACTGGCATCACTCCCTGAATCTATTAAAATACACCTACCTCTCGATTGGTCACTAATAAAAAGGCGTTGCGATGTATGAGCGTGGGAAGAGTCGGTCGCCTCTACTCTTCCTTTTTCAAGTTTCCCTTGTAGGAACAGGGCGAAGTATACTTTTTTGCATTATCTTTGAATTTGTGATGATACCAGCACAAAGTTTTATCACGAGATTTTGAACGATTGAGGCCAAAAAAATCTGTACGAGATAAACTGAAACGTCGAAGTTCGGACACTTCTTTCCAAAGAGCTTTGATTTCTTCACAAAGTGGAGCCGAAGAGGAACAGCTGCCATTTTCTGAAGAAGATTCGTTGTTAGAGTTGATGGCGGATACATTCGTGTTGTTGATAGCTAAAATTCGATGAGCTACTTCCGCAGCTTTATCCGATGCAATAGGGGAGATGGAAGCTGATATAGTTTGAACAGGAACATGCATCGCTTGATTAAAGAGCACAAATAAAAGTGAATCGTCTATATTATGATTTTCTGCTCGGCGTTTCCTATTCCGAAAAAACTCGCTAATTTTCGATCACCCAGGCTTTCCCCTGCTAGCAGTCAACGAATTTCTTGAGTCTTTGATTCCGAGCATCTTTCAATAATTTTTGATTTTATGTCCTCATATGGGTTGACTTTATTCTGCTAAATGATGATATCACGAACCACAGTGGCAATATTAGCTGGTAAGTAAGCTACGACGTAGTTATATTTTGTCTTCTCCTCTGTAATCGACTTAGGAGTAGCTAATTCAAACATTGATTCTAACATGTGGAACCAAAGGGATGGATGAACTTGAATAAAAGGTGGAATCACCACAGCAGAAGTTGCAGATTCAGCCATTTTGCAGGTAGAAGACGCGCCAGCGGGTAGAATCAAAACCAGAAGTTATCGTTACAGTAGACCATTTCACGTTCTAAAGTTACCATTGAGGAGTGGTTGATGTTCAAGATGGTTACATTAAAGGTAATCTGACTCCATTATTGAATAAAAAAGCATTTCATATAAAAATATACTTTATTATACACACAGGAATGAGACTCGTACCGGGAGCATTGTGTAACAACCTTTCACTCCACCCGCCAAAAAGAGGTCTTGAGGCGAGAGACAAGATGTAACGTAACCAGAACATGTGATCTGCGCTTCTGACTGACTGTGGCGCCTGTCGTTAGCACGATGAAGTTCTACAGAACTTTGAAATGAACGAAAAAACTATATAACACAACAATCGACGCACCAACAACGAGCTGTTCGATGGAGACAAAATTGGTGGATAGGAAGATTATATACAGAATAGAAAATGATTAAGATTTCAGAACAACCAAATGATTACAAGGTTAGTTAGAAAAGTTACATAATTGCAAAGTAACGAGCTCAATAAAGTGTTGACCCACCTCTAGCCTGGATGCAAGCTGCCACAAGACGTGGCATAGACAGCTAAAGCTCCCAGATGGTCTCCTGCGGTATTTCTTTCCAAATTTGCTCCAGTTGTTGGGCTAGGTCATGAACATTCCCTGATAGATGCAGTCACCTTCCCTTCATATCACAGACATGCTCGATGGGAGAGAGATCTGGCTGACGAATGAAGTGTTTGACAAGCAGCAAGACAGTTCATAGCAATACGTGTCGTATGTGGTCTTGCTGAAAAATAAGGTTAGGGTACTGCAAAAGCAACGTTAGCAAAACAGGTCTCAGAATGTTGTCGACGTACCGCTGTGCTGTAAGTGTGCCTCTAATGACGACCAAAGGGGTCCGGCTATCAAGGGAAATAACAATCCAGAGCATAACTCCTGGTTGAGGGCCTGTATGGTGTGCAACCAGGATCAGCACGCTGCTCCGGGCGTCTCCAGACATATCTTCGATGATCGTCACGACACAGTTAGGAGCGGGATTCGTCGCTGAAGACTATATGTCCTCAGTCAGCATCATTCCAACCTGATCGAGCCAAGCACCACTGCAATCTACCTCGACAGTAAGCAGGCGTGAGTTGCAGGCGGCGTAACGGTTGTGTTGTGGCCCCAGGTCGACCGCTGCCATCATGACGCTGAAATCTGCAATTGTTTACCCATTCTTGCCAGCATCTTCTAATCGCCGCATGGCTTCGACTCATATAACGAGCGATTCTCCGATTTGTCCAGCCTGCCTCTTTCAATCCAATGATGCAACCTCTTTCAAACTCTGACTGTTTCTGGTAAGGAGCTCCAATCCTGCGGCGAGGAATTTTTTCAGTCATTGAAAGGTATCCTAAATCGCAATGCAACAGAAATTTTTAACAACAGTTCAAGAACAGATCTTTATATATATCTGCTGGATGCGCAGTTCCGATGTGCTGGAGATCGCACTTATCATTCATTGGACACCAAATGTTAACCATATGCATATTTGGTCAAAACGTTTAAGCATACGAAATTTCAAAGCAATCGGATGATATCTTCATGGTGCGTCGATTTTGTTCTGTTATAGAGTGTATTTTTTCAGCTACTTGACCCTAACAGTGCTAAACGCATATATTCTAAGTAAAATAAGCAGTATCGAAAACAAAGTCACAGAGCTTTTCGGATTAATTTCATTTGAGAACTGATTCATCATTCTGATCTCTTAGGTCATAGTCTGTCTCCATCAAGTCGGAAAAAAACCCATGCAAGTATCAATGTTTCCATTTCCTTTTTGATATGAAGAAACATGACGATGAGCTGTTTGTTCTGCAGAAGGCTTAGGAGGCTTCTAGACACAATTGCAAATCTTGTACGGCAAATACGTAAGCGTACACGTGTGTGTAGGCGGAGCCAGCAGAAAAACAGGCTTTATAAGCGCCTGGAGGGAAGATGAATTACGCTCACTGGCACACCTCGGCGAATTTCTTGGTGTTATCTTGCAGCAATAGGTTAAATTCACATCGGAACAGTAAAAATGAGTAACCACCAACGTTTAGATGATGGAAAGAAGTGAGTGTGGGGAGGCTAGAGGCAGGCCAGTAGCAAGTCCAGATATACAGAGAGTTAATTTAACGTCCAGCGTCTTGTGTAACCTATGGAAACAGTTCCAGGTTACTGGATCCATCGAGAGAAAGCCGGGGCAAGGTCGCCCAAGAGCAGCAGAGGCCAACTATAAAATGTAAAACATGTGATATAGCGCTCTCCATAAACTGTATTGAGGCTTATCACACGTCACTTCAGAAAAACAATTAACTCGACAAAATAGCAGTAATCAATTAAATAAAAGCATTCTTTCTATAATAATAAAAGTAAAACAAAACATTACTGGTCTCACAATAAAAGACCTATTAAAGTCTTCTCCTAAAAGCCAAAAATTCTAAAAAAAGAACGCCGAGAAGATCTTAGTGTAAAGAATAGATGAAGAAACACATAACAGTGAATTTTTCGCGTTTAAACATCTCGGTTCAGATTCTGGTGTTCCCTGAGCTAGCTGTATGTTCCCTGTCGTCGTTTTCCTCGTGAAAAAAGTGTGCTTGTGAGCTAGTTCTGTGTAAAACCCTCCACGAAAGTATTACTCTCTTTAGCAAATAGCCCTACTGTACTTGCCTTTCAAATAATCCAACTGACGTTTAAGTTTCTATTCGGATGCCATTAAGTATTACATTTATTTATGTCGGGACAGCCATTTGCTATACAGATAAGACCATTGGCGAATGAGGTAAGAGGTAGGTAGATTCCAATACTAGCAAATGAACAGGCTTCATAGGCTATCCCCCCATGTGTAACGTGGTTATAAATTCGCCTTCTCTCCAAAAGTCCTAAACTACTAAGACTATTAAGGCTACATTATTTAGTTTAAGCAAAGCAACTGGGCTATATGTTTATGGGGATGAGACGCCATCATGGAAATTTTCGAAGGAAAACTGGTTCATATTCACATTACACATGAGGAAAGCCATGAAACCTCTTACTTTTCCGTAGATTTTTACTCGGCTTCAACTGCCAGTGTTCAGTAATCCTCCTGGTGGGTTTTTTCACAAACACACCTCTGCAGGCTAGGACTAGTTGCCTCAAAATTGAGGCAATTTTAATAGCTTGCATTATTAGAATCAAATAAACAACGAGCCTTTTATTGTTACAAAACACCGAAACTTTTTGACCCGGTGATAGTAATTTGATAACATTCGTTACATATGCTTATATATATATATACGAGGGTTGTTTTTTTTCAACCTCCAATCGTACAGTATAATGGCCAGGCATACGGCAGATGGTTGGTGTGCGTAGTAGGCGACTGCGCATCCCCCCCTCCACACGCTCTGTCAATGGCGAGTTCAACACGCCATTTTCTGTTGAGTTGCAGTCACGTAAACATGGCTGTCGCTATTGATTCTCCCGCCAAGTGTGAATTGCGAGCTGTTATCCGTTTCTTGCAGGCAGAAGGGAACAGTGCAGCGGAAATTCATCGAAGAATGAGTCGAGTGTATGGAGACAGCTTTATGAGTGATGGCGTTGTTCGTGAATGGTGTCGAAAGTTTAAAGATGGCCGAACTGATGTGCATGATGAAGGGGGTCAAGGACGCAAGTCTGTCGTTACAGGCGACATTGTTCAACGAGTTGACCAAGCGGTTAAGGAAAATCGAAGGTTCATCATAAGTGAATTATCACTGAAATTTCCGGAAGTTTCGAGATCTTCCCTGTACTCTATCGTTACTGAAAAGTTGCGCTACAGAAAAGTTTGCGCTCGCTGGCTCCCCCAGATGTAGACTGACGACCACAAAGCTCGCCGAATGGCTGCAGCGTTGGAGTTTCTTGACCGTTACAATACTGATGGAGAAGATTTTTTGAAATCCATTGTGACAGGTGATGAGACATGGGTTCGATATGACACGCCTGAAACGAAACGACAATCACAACAATGGATGCACACAAATTCTCCAAAGAGACCCACAAAATTCAAACGAACCTTCAACAACCGTAAGGTTATGGCAACTGTTTTTTGGGACCAAAAGGGAGTGTTGCTTGTGGAGTTTATGCAGCCTGGAACAACAATTAATGCAGATTCATATTGTGAAACTTTGCAACGCTTACGGAGAGCTATTCAAAACAAACGAAGAGGCATGTTGACTTCTGGAATTGTTCTGATCCACGACAATGCCCGTCCTCACAGCGCTCGTGTAACCCAACGGCTCCTTCAGCAATTTCAGTGGGACATTTTCGAACACCCGCCATATAGTCCCGACCTAGCGCCGAGTGACTTTCATCTTTTCCCTGAACTGAAGCAGTGGCTTGGGGGGCAACGCTTCCAAAATGATGTAGAGCTCAAAGAAACCGTCACAACTCACTTCCAATCACTGGCGGGAACATTTTACGAAGAGGGGATTGCAAAGCTTGTTCACAGATATGACAAATGCCTTAATCGTCAAGGCGATTATGTGGAGAAATAACCTGTATTGTACTTTACTTTTGGTAATAAAATCTTTTTCATATATTCACCTGTCTTTTCTTTATAGCCCATCGGAGGTTGAAAAAAATAGCCTACGTATATATATAATATTCGTTTCATATGCTTGTGTACTGGTGAAATAAATTAAGAGAATTTGCATATTCTATTGAATTGCATTAAAAGAATTGAACTGAAAGAAAAACCATTGCTTCTAGATACAAATGCAAATCTTGCACGGCAAATACGTAAACGTACACGTGTATGTAGGCGGAGCCAGCATAAAAACAGGCTTTATAAGCGCGTAGAGGGAAGAAGAATTACGCTTACTGGCATACCTCGGCGAATTTCTTGTGTTATTTTGCAATAATCGGTTAAATTCACATCAAAACAGTAAAAAGGAGTAACCAACAACGTTTAGATGCTAGAAGTGGCGAATTGTGGGAAGGCTAGAGGCAGGCCAGTCGCAAGTCCAGATATGTAAAGAGTTTAATTTAATGCTCAGCATCGTGTGTAACCTATGGAAACAAGTCCAGGATACTAAATCCATCGAGAGATAAGCAACGCCGTTGTTTTACAACACACTCTGCCACTAGCTCTTGTACGGCCATGTATCTATTGACTTTGAACTCAATGAATGCTGGGCCCGGGCAGTTGGGTGGGAGTACAATCCAGGGGCATTTTTGATCTGTTCGACTGCCCCCCAGATGGTCCGGGAGCTGGGTCTGGGCATTATGTGCGAGGCCTACGTGTGGCCATACCATCTGGCCTACTCTAGATAATGGTGGACGTGGTGCTGTACTGATTAACCGTTATGGTAAAGGGACAGTGCCCACGTCCACCGTCACTTGTCACTTATCCATCGAGAGAAACCCTGGGGAAGCCACGACGGCCAGAGGAGATCGCTATTTGTCCATTTTAGCGAGGCGCAACAGAGGGTCTACAGCTTCTCAACTTTCTTGGGACCTATATGCAGCCACAGGAACCCATGTAACAAGGGGGACTGTTTCCAAAAGACTGAATGAGAGAAGGTTGTTTGCCAAAAGATCGACTGTTTGCGTCCCGCTCGCGTCTACGGATAGAAAAGTCCGATTAGCATGGTGCAGAAAGCATAGTGATTGGAGTACGGAGCAATCGACGACCGTTCTCTTCACTATTTCCGACTTCCGTTTTAGCCTAAACACCGATTCTCGCCGTACTTTCATACGGAGAGAGCCAGGGACCCGCTACCTACCTTCCAATGTCCGCGAAATCAACAGTTATGGCAGTGGCGGAGTAATGGTCTGGGCAGGCATAATGTTGGATGGCCACACACCTCGCCACGTCTTTGACAGAGGCTCTGTGACTGGTATGAGGTATAGGGATGAGATCTTAGAGCTCTGTATTCGCCTTTTCCGGGGTGTAGTGAGACCGAGTTCTTCAAACAGGACGATAACGGTAGGACACATAGAGCTCTTCTGGTCGACGAATTTCTCGGCAGTGAGAATATTCGCCGGATAGATTGGCCAGCCAGGCCGCCAGACCTCAATCCTATAGAGCATGTCTTTGATGCTCTGGGAAGGGCAATTGCAACTCGCAATCCCCTCCGAGAACCATCCAGGAACTGAAAACAGCGTTGCTGAATGAGTGGGACCAATTGCCACAAGCACTGATAAACTGCCTTATTTCCAGTATGACAGCACGCTGCGAGGCCTGTATGTCTGTAAGAGGGGATCATAACACATTTCTTTTGTGTCTTCTGCAACCGCTTTTTTAGACCTTCGGAATTCCATAAGTTACACACGAACGTGTGTGTCTATTATAACTGTTCAATGTTTATTTTGTTTGTATCATATGAACCTATGTTCACACCAAATTTTATTAAAATCTGTTCAGTAGTTCTAGAAATCGGAGAACAAATATGATAATTCTCTTAATTTATTTCACCAGTGTAAATGCAGATATTTATGCTGTGATTAAAACTTCGGCGATTTTGCACTCTGTTCAAGATTACCAGACTTAATACTTTTGAATTCCCTTTTACAAAGCAGACAGAACTACTTTTATCGGTTAGTACCCGTTTTATATTTGAGCCTTATATCTTATAAGATATTATTTTGGCATTTTATTCGAGTGCATAAGAGCATTAAGCACTGTTAACTTTGTTCGAAGTTCTACTAGTACCAGCCAATTCTCTCTCAAGGTTTCTCTGCATATTATACGGTATTTTCTCCCTCCTTTCTGTATGCCTTCGTGGTGGCCCACTTGAAAAGTCCAGGTTCGAGTTCCGGCGAGGGCATTGCTCATTTTTGGCGTTTCTTGTTTCAAAGAAACCTAATGACCCTACTATGTAAATGGGAAAAAATTGCTTAAATTATAATTTTTGTGATTTTCATTCACTGTAAGGTTATAAGGTATTTCTTACGCCTTCTTCGCATGACTTCGTAGTGTAGTTGTCAGCACGCTCGAGGCGTAACCGAGAGGTCCGTGGTTCGATTCCCGGCGAAGGCTTTGCTCATTTTTCATTCTTCTGCTTCCAAAAAAAAATCCTAGTGACTCTACAAGTGGCGGCCGAACTAAAAGGTGGTGGATGATGATTCTCCACCACCACGGTTTGGCGATTGGAGCCCTAATCCCCAGTCGCCCTTTAAAAGGTTGACTATGCAAGGTATTTGTCCCTCCTTCTTCGCCTGCCTTCGTGGTATAGTGGTCAGCACGCTCGGCGCGTAACCGAGAGGTCCGTGGTTCGATTCCCGGGGAAGGCGTTGCTCATATTTCATTCTTCTGCTTCCGAAAGAATCCCAATGACTCTAGAAAGTAAAAGTTTCAGGATGGACATCTCCCATAAAGTATTTAAACATTATTAAGTTTCACGTAACTCCAGAACAGAATGGAAACTCCAGTTACTTTACATAAAATTTCAACCAGTTTTAATTTACTCAAACTCACACTGTTCAACTCAAGGGAATTCAGATCAGTTGATTCATCAAAAAGTTTTTCTTTAAAAAACGAATGTTATTTTCTCTGTATTAAAGTATATTCCTATTCACTCTCAAATCTCCAAGAATTAGGACTAGATTACTGCAAAGCACGCGAACACTATCTGCTTAAAGGAATGGATGCTTTCGGAGAAGCCATTTTACGAGAAACGTGCTCGTATTTAAGTTCCTGAGGGTAAAATCCATATGTAATCACCCCGTTCTCCGGGATTTGATTGGCCTGAATTGGTTTGTTTACTGGATTACGCCGTAGCACAGAGCAGCTATCTGTATAAGGGGCGGAATACCTTCGTCGAGGACTTTCTGAGAGAAGCTTTCTGAGCAAGCTGGCAAAGAATCAGGAAGGAATAAAATAAATTCATGAGAAATAACTTCGAAAGTGCAGTGAATCCATGTAAAATAATTTTCTCAGGTTCGAGTCGAGCGAATGAGGCTGGTCTCGTGGGTATTTTCATGGTTTTCGCCATGTGTAACAGGGATACAAGCCAGCTTCCCTCAGGTGACAGGTGAATGCAGAGCCGGACACTTTTGTATGACAGATCGGGTATCGTCCGGTACCCGCAGCTATCTAGAGCTAAGGGCTGCATCGGGAATTTATTAATGCAGAATACGAGGTTTTTGACGTCATCAAACAAGGGCGTTTACATATACGCTTCAGCATACAATTAATAATAATTTACATACATAGGTACACTGCGAAAAAAAAAAGGAAAATTCTATATTTTCTGTTCTACTGGGCCGATTGACGAAATTCAAATTTTCTATGTCTCAAAAGCCCGATTTAGGATACATATTAGATTTATATATAGCATTGTTCTAATATAGGTATTTTGACACAACATCAGACTTTTTCTAAAATAACATACCAATTTTTTTCCATTACTTCAATTCTACGACTCAAATTTTGTCAAATTTGGTGCGAAATTTACGGAGAAATTCAAAATTTTAACTTGGCTAATTTTTTTCAGTTTGAGCCAAGAATAATTCTTTTGGCGAACTTCTTAATATGTGGCAACCTGTTTTCCTTCCCTTTAATTGTGCAGATGAGGAAAAAAAGTCACATCTTTCCTGTGTTTTTACGTTGTACATGAGAGGAAAAAAAGTCACATTGTTCTTCTTTCAAATAATTTGTTCATTGTCTTTCAAATAATTTTAACTAAGTGCGTAAACCACATTTTCGTTATTATCGCTTTCAACAAATATACCAAATTTCAGTACCCGCCAATACATAAATTCACGTATATCTTCGGAAATTTTGAACAGAAAGCTGTAATATTTTGCAGGTATGCTTAGAAATACGTCTACTTTAAGATGATTGTAAAAATTTCATAGGTTATAATTCAAAATATTTTCGAAGAATTTATAAAAATTATTTAAAAATACAAATTTAAAAAATAAATCATAAAAAATCGGTCTACATTTCGAACTGTGTAAGAAGGAATCAAATAAGTTTCATAAAAAAAGAGGTATTAATAAATACATACCAAACTGAATTAACATTGAGGAGCTAAAATGTTGAGAGCTAATTTTTTAAAAACTTCTCGTGCGATATTTACAAAACTTGGCAGTTTGGCATAAATTGAGTCGTAGAATCGAAATATGTAAAAAAATTGTCATGTCATTTCAGAAAAAGTCCAATTTTGTGTCAAAATACCTACATTTGAACAATGCTATATATAAATCTAGTGCATATCCTAAGTCGCGCTTTCTAGACATGAGAAATGCAATTTGAATTTCGTCAATCGGCCCAGTAGAACGGAAGGTATAACACTGCTCCCCCTTTTTTTTGCGCAATGTACATTGGCCGACTTAGGTACATTGGATACATATATACATTGACTTGAGTATAATCAGATAGGCAAACAAGAAACACTTATACATTAATAGAAATGATACCCTGATAATGTGACTTGTGCATTAGTGCAGAAGATGAGCATTAGTGCAGAACGGCAGAATTATATCTTGACTAGTGCAGAAGCACAGATGTCTTGACGAAAACTGTGTGCGCCAAAGAGCATTATCTTCATGCTCACGATATTAGGCCCACAGGTTAGACACAACAGAAGATGAATTTCGATTGGAGCTACATTCTGTGTTCTATGTGTTACAAATCTTTATCTCGGACCTTATAAGGTATTTCTCCCGAACTTCTTGGCATGCCTTCATGGTGTAGTGGTCAGCACGCTCGGTGCGTATTTGATAGGTCCATGGATCAAATCATGGCGCAGGCATTGCTGATTTTTCATCTCTCCTGCTTTCAAAAAGTACCTACCGAACTAAAAAGGTGGTGGATGATGATTCTCCATCATCAGGGTGTGGCGACTGGGTCCCTTAATCCCCATTCGCCCTTTAAAAGGGGGAGTACATAAGGTATTTCTCCCGCCTCCTTGGCATGCCTTTGTGATGTAGTGGTCAGCACGCTCTGCGTATTCGAGAGGTCCTATGTTCGAGTCCTGGCGAGGGCAATGGTCATTTTTCATTCGAAATAATAATGTCTCTACCACCTCACTGAACTCGTATCTGGTGGGGGGAAAATGAAGGGCCGATATCTTAAGCTAGTATGATAAAGTTTTGAACAAAAAAGCATTAAGGTTTTAAATGCCTTTATGCTGTGCATTCAAGATATTTATCAATGAATACAATTGAAAAAGAAAAATTTTGATCGTGTTGATTAAAACTAATCTAAAAAAGAAATCAGATTATGTACCTTTAATTAAAGATTTGTAACAATTGTCAGGACTTAGTGTTCTGTGCATCATTTTTGGAAACATAAATACAGTCTGTAATCGGGTTCTTATCCTCAAGTTCTAAGTCCTGAACTGGAACAGGGAGCGGAAGGTACGCTATGTTCTGATGTAACTGCTGGGCTGGAGAATAACTGCACGTGAAAGGGATTTGAAATCCTCTTTTATTAAATCACTATTAATAACAAACTTCCCAGCTCGGGAAAGATACAGAAAGTAAAAGACCACACTTGGGTCGAACTTAACAATCAAATAAATTTAGATACTGAACCTAAAATAGAAATTAAAGCAAACTTTGCTTCGCAGAGCAATTCGCGGAGATTGGCCTCTACCGAAAAGGGTGCGTAGCAAGATATACTAAATACTAACGCATTTTAATTTGTTTTACAATGCAATCACGTAGTAAGCACTATGGCTTATAAATTTAAACTGCTAGCTGGTCAGGCGAACGTTGAGCGGCGTGACCGTGATCTGAGGCTAAGCTCTCACACACCGAGAGGTTTCTACCTCTGGCTTAAATAGTACTTGGCTGTACTTCAAAATTAGCATAAGCTGAAACCGCGCGCTTCTTCTGACGGGAAGTTGAAGCAGAGAGGAGATAGACAGATTTAACTTAAAATAAAACTTGGTTAGTTTAACCAAAACCTTACACAATCACCTGCATTGTCTAAGCAAAAGCTCCTTCCTTGTTCAAATTCCAGGGTGTGGGTTTGAATGCCATGTAAGGCTTGGTTATTTGAAGATGTATTCTTCCCTCCCCCTCAACTCGCGGATGTAATACTTTTTGCTCCCTGCGATGTTTGAGGCAACGCTGTTGGAGGATTGACTGATGAGTTTTGCCAATCTTGTCGAATGCATTGAGTTCAAGGTTAAAAAATTTTGCGGCGAGAGCTACATTGCTTTAAATCATCACAAACGGGATCACATACTTTCAAATAATAGTATATGAATTTCATTTCGACTGGTTGAGCGGACAGGCCGCTAGAGGGTCATATATCGGTGAAGTATTCTGATGACCACCCTGTATATCTACTGAGCACACTGTGAGTGAAGTTCATCACAAAGTTGATAGCACTGCAACACGAGAGAAATTCAAGATACACTTTTACATTTTCTATGTAGATATTACTTCCGACAAGATGCGTTAATATTCTGCCATATTATCTTATTTTTAAGGATCGGTTTTAACACCCTCAAAATTTTGTTACTTATAAAACATTGGAAGGAACGCCAAACAGAAGTCCAGATCTGCAAGGAAAACTGGGCTGTGTTAGTGAAGATGTCAGGTGAGAAATTTATTTTATACTGATCTGGCTAGGGAAGTTCTCATTCCTTTCAATGTTCCTCAAGCTGTTGAAGAATGCTATGTATGTCCTTAATAGATGAGCCAGTCATTAAATATTGCGCCATAGTAATTGGCGTTTGTGGGTTTACGGCTAATGCGTTCACAATTACGTCACTTTAAACAGGAAGTGGCATGTATTTACAAGGTTTTAAGCCGGTACTAGGTTTTAAAAGGTTTCGCCACCCACCTTATGAAAAAAAAGAAAAAAAAGAGTCTGAAAGCTTTCAGATTTTAAAAGTACGTCCTAAGGAGCCTTTATTAACGTTTTGTGTGTTACCTTTATTTATTAAATATCATGTTCTTAGCGCTTAAACCCTGAAATTCAGTTCAGCAGCAATATCGTAAAATAATTTTAAAATGAGTATATCTTTAGGATTTCCGACACACAGTTCCGCGCTTTAGATAAAAAGTTTTTTTTCCTTCCCGTACAATGTCGCCATGGTTCACTTTTAAATCGTTTGAGTTTGTTAATAAAACGTTCGTTAAAGTTTTACAAAATATGGAATAGATAATAAAACAAATTCCAAATTTGGGCTTACAGATGAGCATATTCGGGTGGAAACGTACGTTATTCAGAATTGGATGGCTCTAGGTACCGTTGTTTTATCCCATTTGGAGAAGTATACATACATTTATGCAGATTCTTCATTATTTAATTTCTTTAAATATAATACAAGGTGATAACTTTTGGTGGCAACAATTTGAAAAGTGATACAGCCGTTTACAGTGATTCAACGCAAAACCGCAAAACGAGAACAATAATCCTTCAGAGACAGAGCCCCTTTGGACTAAAAACAAACAAGAAAGATAAGGAATAACAATCAACAATTTAGTAATTATAATTTGAGCCTTTGTTCATTCACGATGTTGAATATTTCGTATCTATTCTAGCAGATGACGTTTAGCCACTCCTCGTAACTGCACATTCGAAAAGCTTAGTTTCGATCCTTCGAGAATTCTTGAAACCCTTTCAAAGATTCTCGAAACAGTCTCATATAAATACAGACGTCTAGCGAATTTTGCAACGAATGTTCATAGCGACAATGCTGTGATATTTGGCATTCTGGCCGAAAGTTTTAGAAATATGCTGCAGATTTTAATGAAAACGCTAAAGCGCTTTTTTGTTTTAAAGAAATTAATGTATTGATTGAAATTTATGGGAAATTAAGATAATGACTGCACTCGTTTAATACTTTCTCCTTAAAAGAATATAACATCAAGATCCAAGAATACAGAAACATGTTCATGCGAATTTCGAAGCTTTGAAAGACTCGTTTAAGCTCTATTTTCCTACAACTCAAGAAAAACGAATCAGTTTTTTTTCTCATGTTGAACATTATCATCATTGCACCTACAGCGCAATTGTGAACGTGCCCGATTTATTATTGAATGAGTAATGTGCTAGATGTGAACAGAAATTTACCCACCTTAACAGAAATACAAAATTCTCATAGATATAACATCTGAAAGCGAACTAACAATCATGTTTCGAAACCAAAGTCTACCAGAGTTTGGACTGCGTACAAGATGAATTCAAAATCTTGTCTGAAAAAGCAAAAGTAGTATTGCTGCCTTTTTCAGCTAAATAACGCTACAAAGTAGGATTCTTCGCCTATACGGATATAAAAAAATTTATAGATCCCTTGTAATGAAAATTTCAAATAACAACTAATAAACGAACGTATTTCCACTGAGTTATATACAATGATTAACTTGCAGGAGCCGAATTTATTGAAATCGCCTTGAGGAGACTGTCAGCAATTATGCAAATATCTGTTAGAACACAAAGTGATTTGATTTATTGAACTTTGGGAGATCCTTTACGTATGGTTCATTTTTGACAACATTATGTTGAAAAAATTGAGGATTCTAGTAAATTTAAACTTTTGCGTATAACTTCATTTCATGCATATTACACAACTTTTTAGATAAATCCTTATTTTATATTTCCTTACTTTCTATAACTTTTTCTTACGCTGTAATACTATTCTTAAACATCGCTAACTTGTAAGATATAAAAGAGCTCTGCTAGAGGAGTTTATTCTGAAAAGGGCACTGTGAGCCAAAATGTTCGGGAACTACTGCCTTAGATTTTGATTAAGTATGTAAATATATAACGGAACCAAACTATAGAATGCTATAAGTGGATTGCTTAATGTTTTCTCATTCTGTTAATAATGTGTTTAAAACTCTGTTAAAAATGAAAACAAATGAGTGAATAATTCTGAAACGAAAATCAAACACTCATTTTAATAATGGAAATTATAAAATTTCATGCTTAAAATAAATAGTGTTTTCAGCTGAAAGAGTAAAGAAAAGAGAAAATGCACTGATGCACAGAAAAGAGAAACGCTAGAAAAGAGCAAAATGTTATGCTAGATGAAATGCACAGAAAGGAGAAATGCAAGTACAGGCGTTCACAGTATCACAGAGTACAATCAGCAGTTGCACTTCAAACTATTAAGAACATTAAACGCAACGCATTACAAAGTGCATCTAAAGAAGAAGCTAACCCGGAGATATCTCAGCATTCCGAAGTCACGCTGAATTAGCAACTCACAACAACAACTGAGGACAGATGCTTTCTCTGGCCTTATATTCTTTTTACCCGAACGCAGATATATTTCTAGCACTTGCTGCTGCTCGAAATTATTAGAAGGCATATCAGGGCCCAATTACGGTTACAGCCACATCGAACATGAATTACAGTTATTTAGTTACAATACCTATTATGGTGCTACAAGGACCAAACCCAGATGCAACCAAATGGTCGCCACGTTCGGCAACTTTTGATGATTTCAATAAAAATGAGTTTCCAAAACCGTTGCCAACTTGGCGATATCTCGCCAAATTCGCTAGACAGCCGTTCACTCTGTGTTAGATAGACTTGCCCCTATATTCTTACCTTTCCGATAAGCTTCGATCCTTCAGATTTTTGCTTTAGATTTTCATGTTACATTATACAAAGTAAATACAACAATTTCACGTATAGTTCCATTCAGATTATCTAAATACGTCCAAACAATATAATCATTCTCTGAGATAACCAGCTCTGTAAATGAAAATACCTGCAGCCGAAATCTCAGATACTAAAAAAATCTTTTTACTATTTAATTATTAAGAAAAACACGGAAATTTACTGTTTTTTTTTGGCGAGTTATTTGAGAAATTTCTGCAACCAATAATAAAAGAAAAACTGGCTTTCTGAAATCCAATGCCAGAGAGCGAGTTATTGAAACAATGTTGAAAAATGAATGCTATTATATTCGACGATAATGATGTCGAGAGAATGAAAGTAATAAATCATTTTGTTAATTAATATATCAGAAAACTGCTTTATTTTTCGTAAATGCATTTTTAACAACTGTTATAACAATGTAATTACCAATATTTTTTTGGCTTCTGTTCAGACTGGAATATTAGAACAGAGTTAAAAACATAACCGTTTTTAACAATGATTATGAACCGTAGTCATTGGAGACTTATGATCTAACCTCGCAAAAGACTTCTTTATCAAGCTATATTTGCTTACTTTTGAAATTTTTGCTTGAAATTCAGGGAATTTATAGAAATACTGTTAGTTTCTCTGGATTTCTCTGGAAATACCGTTAGTTTCTCTGGAAAACGGATTTGTTTGTTTTATGATTACCTTCAGTTTCTCGTATAGGGAATAAGAGGAAAAAACCGAAAAGAGTGATAGTGAAAACATCTTTTACCGAATGCACGTAACTTTGATACTGGTAACAAGTATATAATATTGATTTTATCGACTCATACACTGATCGAAAAAGCATTCCATCGATTTGCATATCAACAAGTAATACTGACGTCATTTTTATACCAAAGTACGGATGATAATCCCCCTGATTTGCATTATATTGATGATGCAGATCAGTTTTCTAACCTCAATCATAAAACAAAAAATTTGATGTCTACACCACATGACTTCCTTGTATGGAATATTAAATTATACTCAATTTTCCTGCATTTCATTTACAGATACTGAATTAACAGTTAACGGATTTTGAGTACTTCGTTAATAGCGCATAAAAGAAAACACTTCTATTAAGTGTATAAGACATTTCTCCCGCCTTCTTCGCACGCCTTCGTGATGTAGTGGTCAGCACGCTCGACGCGTAACCGAGAGGTCCGTGGTTCGATTCCCGGCGAAGACGTTGCTCATTTTTCAATACTCCTGCTCCAAGGATACCTAATGTATCTACAATTAGATAAGTAATTTTGAAATTTTGTTTTAATATCTCTCGACTTTCACTGAGTATTTTTCGAAGTGCTTTTTTATCACGGTATACGAATAGCCTTTAGTCGACGAACTCCAAAACAGTTTTTAAGGTTTATTATGCGTTTTCTAACAGTTATTTTAAGTTTTGTATCTTTCCTATCTTATTCTAATTTCAGCTTACAATTTCCTGCCAGAATGTGAATTCAGAAACGCAGAGAATGCAAATGAGAATGAGTACTATTTAAGTCGTGACTGAACCGACTTCAACACAGAGAGTCTGATTTCCCGACTAGCGCGCGTTTGCCTTCTGGCCACGTCTCTCTTAGCTGTTACTACGCTCGGCCATATCTAGGCCCTTGCTAGGCTTCGCCGATTCAATTAATACTTAACGGCCAACTAGTTAGATTCTGACAGCTTCTATATTTATTTAAGAACTTTAGTTAATTTTAGTTCAAATTATTAGTATTTAAGTTCAAGTCCGAGTGGTGGCTTTATTGTAAAGTTCCAAGCCGGAGCTGATTGTAAATATACTGGATAATAAAGTGTTTTAAACCATTCTCAAGTCTCACCTGTTCTATTCACACTTAAGCGATTATTCGCTTGTAAAGTGTTCGTGGGGTTCTAAGTAAGAACTTAAGATTTAAAGAGTTGAACCCTACAAGTTTAATCAAAAGTCATTGTCTAGGGACTTGCCAGTATGATTCTTCGCTTGCATTTTCAGTATCACTGTTTGCCTCTTCTGTTCTTGTAACATCATCAACCATTCCCCGATGTTTTTCCGAATCGACATTTAAATTTTTTTCGCGTGCAACTTCAGTCAACACATCTTCATAATTATATAAATCTCCACATACAGAAGGGATTCTCTTTATTAAGAGACGCAATTCAGCAGTTTTTAGAGCGTGCTTGGACTTGCGCGTGTTTATTTTTTATACACTCTCGCGGGTAGCTTTGAGCGTGTTTATGTGATTAACGCCATGCGCGGATAACCCACAAGCCGGATAATCCGCGCCCGGATAATTGAGCGTACAGTATATATGAAAAAACAGTAATATCTTTCCAATATTGTTTTCGCCGGACGTTTGTACTGTTACGATGTGGGGAAAGAGGCGACCCTGACCCATTGGCCCACTTACTGCCAACCTGTGCGTCAAACACCCTACTCAAGTGGGAATGGAATTCAAAAGGATCTTAATCAGCCATCATAACACTTACAAAAGCATCAAACTAATCATAGACATGCTACAATAACAAGGTAAAGAACTATGCCACTCATAAGTAACAAAACTGACGTAATGCTGAATACCTAACAATCTAAGTGTCACCACACAGCTATCCAAAGTATCATGCCTGTTTGCTAACCTCCACTCCCAATCTACTGCTTCACCATTTAGCTATACAGAGACAATTTCAAGTAACACTTACTTCAAATAAGATTGCTCCTATCCTCAGTCATCACTATTTAAGTGAGTTCCGCTCCCCATACTGCTTGGACATTGAACTCTGTCAGGACTGAGTGTTCGGTGCATATTCTTGGAAAACATCTTCGTGACAGCTTAAAGTCCTGATCTACTTGAACAGGGGGCTGAATGCAGCTATGTTCTGCGGTAGAATATTGTGATTCAGTGATAGAAGAACTGCACTTGAAAGGGATTTAAAATCCTCTTTTATTAAATCACAATTATGTACAACCACTTCCCAACTCGAGAGGGATACAGAAAGTAGAGACCGCACTTGGGTCTAAAAACGAACAATCAAAACACTTGGATGAACAAGCATGAAATGAACAATCAAATTTAAAATGAACATTCAAATTTAA
The DNA here is from genome assembly GCA_000611955.2 of Stegodyphus mimosarum. Classification (NCBI taxonomy): domain Eukaryota; kingdom Metazoa; phylum Arthropoda; class Arachnida; order Araneae; family Eresidae; genus Stegodyphus; species Stegodyphus mimosarum. Next base: position 121,809 of record KK120431.1, read on the forward strand.
GCTAAAACTAAATAGAAATTAAATTAGTCGTCGCTCACAGAGCTATAACGCGAGGTTGGCCTCTAAACTAAATGGTGCCTAGCAAGATTTAACTAATACTGACGCACTTGGAATTACTTCAATAAGCAATCACGTAAAAGCGCTACGGCTTAGAATTTAAATGCAAGCTAGTCAGGAGAACGTCGAATAGAGTGACCGTGGTCTGAGACTAAAAGCTCTTGACTCCACTTAAAATTAGCATAAAGCTGAAAACGCGCACTTCTTCTAACGAGAAGTTGAAACATGAGAACAGATAGAAAAGTATAAATTAAAATAAAGCTTTGTTAGTTTAACTAAAACCTTACAACTCTATGCACAGTGAACTCTGTGCACTCTGTACAATACGAACTGTGTAAAATCTGTGCACAATCCCGCAACGACACCACTAACATAAAAATAATATAGTATTATAACTCACATCACATCCACCTTCCCAAATGTTAATGTATTCGTCCAAGAATACCACCAAAAGTCAAATTGCAGAACCTAATTAATTGTACCTCAATTACCTGCACCCCAATTTATCTGTATGCGTGTTCTACTTATGTAAATAACTTGTTACTTTAATGTAAATCACTGTGATAAATAAATGCCAGAAAAGGTAAGTGCAGTTGGACAATACCATTTTTGTCTATGACGATGTTGTGGCGCCACCTGCACTTTTTCCCGTCCTGTCCTGTACTATTACGAAGTCAATTAGATATGCTGCTTATCTAGAAAGTGATAAAAAATTTAATTAATTAACGTTTTAAACTTCTAAAGGCATGGAAGGATTTCATACACAGTATAACAAATCATTTGGAACGTAATTCTGTTATGATTTACATTTTTGTTGACAATAAACGCACAAGATAGGCATTATTACGCTATAAAATTTTTTATTTCTTTACGATGGAAGGGGCAGATAAAAAGGATCTATCATTTGCTGTAATCGAAGAAATGTGTTCTTTGTTTTCGCGTTTTAACTTCGGGAGTTACTTTGCACGTAACAAACCGCGGTCTCTCCAATCACAGAGTTTTGCCATCTGCGTGATCTGAAACTGCGCATCTTCGATAAAGTAGGGATGTTACGGAGCAGGAGAAAAGCCATGTGCACTGTCGGAATTCACGGAGAAAGCGCCGTCAGTTTGATAATTCCACCACCGCGAGTGCATCAATCTCATTGCGTGCAATAGCACCAGTTTCTATGCAGTAGCACAAATCTGGAATTTCTATCTGTAATGTAATTTTGTAGGATTAATGAACAAAGAGGAAGGTAAATTTAATGCGCTGTAAGAATAATAAATGAGAATATCTTTGTAATATGATCGAACTTTTTCCGAGGTTTGGATTGCTGTCATCCCAAGGTCTCTAAAATTCAAGGTGCTTATATAAGTAAGTGAAGTTTTAAGTATCTTTAAAACCTTTCATTTGATAACTACAACCGCAGATTCCGATTAACAAAAGTTTTCAAAGTCTATTTTTGATTTTCAAAAGATGGTTGTTGCCATTTTTAATCGAAATAATTTTCGTCTAAAATTATTAGTCCAAAGGGATTTAGTCCCGAAGAACTATTACTTTCGTTTTGCGATTTTGCGTTGAATCACTCTGAATGCCCGTTTCACTTTTCAAATTGTTGCCACTAAATGTTATCGCTCTGCATTAAATTTTAAAAAATGAAAAATCTGCATAAATGTATGCATGTTTCTCGCATTGTGATAAAACCTAGAGCCATCGAATTTTGAATGACGTAATCCTACTGCGAATATGGGCATCTGGAAGCCCTAATTTTGAATTTGAAATTTGCTTTATTATCGATTTTATGTTTTGTAACATTTCAACGAATTTCTGATTAACAAACTAAATGATTTCAAAGCGAACAATGGCAACACTGTACGGAAAAAAAAAACATTTTTATCTCCAGCGCACGAGACTTACGGAAATTCTAAAGATATGTTCATTTTAAAATGATTTTGCGATATTGATTTTGAACTGAATTTTATGGTTTGAGTACGTAGTACATGATATTTAATAAAAAAAGGTAGCACACGAAACGTTAAAAAAACGCGCCTTTGGACGTAATTTAAAATCTGAAATCTTTCAGATTTTTTTTTGTGTTATCTTTATTTATTTATTTAAATTATTACATTTTATTTTCAGTTCCGCGATTTAAAATACATATATTAGCGTTACTGCCATTTTACTATTATTTCTGCGAAATTTAGAAAATACTGTGAGATTTTTCACATAAATACTTCATCTTAAGTTGTTTTTAGTCCAAAGGGGCTTTGTCCCTGAAGGACTATTGTTTTCGTTTTGCGATTTTGCGTCGGAAACATTAGAAGTCTGTATCACTTTTCAAACTGCTGCCACAAAATATTGCAGCCCTGTATTATATTTAAAGAAATTAAATAATGAAGAATGTGCATAAATGTATGTATGTTTCTCGCATTGTGATAAAACGACGGTACCTAAAGCCATCGAATTTTGAATGCCGTCATCCTGCCGCGAATATGGGCATCTGGTGCCCAAATTTGAAATTTGGAATTTGTTTTATTAATGATTTCATATTTTGTAAAACTTTAACGAATTTTGGATGAAAAAACTCCAGGATTTCGAAGCGGGCCATGGCAACGTTGTACAGAAAAAAACATTTTTATCTGCAGCGCGCGAGACTGCGTGTAGGAAATTCTAAAGATAGGCTCAGTTTAAAATTATTTTGAGATATTGTTCTTTAACTGAATTTTATGGTTTAAATGCGAAGAACATAATATTCAATAAATAAAAGTAACATACAAAATGTTTAAAAAACACCCCTTTGGACGTAATTTAAAATCTGAAACCTTTCAGATTTTCTTTTTTGTATTAGCTTTCGAATTTCTGTTATAAATAGAAAATTACTTTTAACATCTAAGTAACTTTTAATCAGAGCTTGTTCGAAACATACATTGCAAAATAACTCAAACCAAGGTTCAGGACTTTAATTAATTCCTCAAGATTTCAGACATAATATTCGCAGCTAGAAAATGTACGTTTTGATTCTTTGTTGTTAGTCATCGATGCAGATACTGCTTAATAAAATCAGTATTTGGACGATGCAGAATATTAAAATTTTATTTTTAAGATAATGGCATTAAGAATATTGCCAGAATTTAATTGATTCATATAGGTTAAGCATCAGTTTGAAAATATTAAACTTAATTATGATTTAAGCAATTGCGGCGTGGATTTTCGCGTAAGGATTTTATGAAAGTTAACTTACAGTGGCTCCCAAAAGTGTTCGTACACTTATGATTTTCATTGAAATAGGGCTTTATCCATTAATTAAAAGTAAGCTTTCTGAATGAGATTTTAATAATGAGATCTACAATCTATTCGTAACAAAATTACATGAGATATTTTAAAAATATAGAGAAACTTTATTTTTAAGAAATTAATAACAAACATTTTATCTCACAAAAGTCTTCGTACACTAAAATATTTTTGGATAACATCAAAATTAGAATGATCGTTTGCCGCTTTTTTAAATTTTTGCATTGTGGTGGCATTTTAAAAAAATCCTTTTCTTTAATTTTTTATTGTTTACTTCGTAATATTCTATTTATTATTGAAAAATGGATCGCAGTCGTAAAGAAATTAAAAACAGCATTCGAAAATTGATAATTTTTCACCATAGTAGTGGGAAATCAATTCGAAATATGGCTAAATTAGTTAATTTATCCCATTCTACAGTGCAGTATGTGATAAAACTTTTTAAAGAAGAAAATCGGATTGAAAGCAAAGAAAAGGTCGACCGAGAAAGTTAACTAAACGTGATGAGAGATTCATTATTAGAAAATATGTGAAAACCCCCCGTTTGAAAGCTGTAAAAGTTTCTGCAGAATTTAATGCAATGTTTTCTACTTCAATTTCACCTGAAACGGTTCGACGAGTTCTCAGAGAAGCTGGATTACATGGGTGTTCCGCCCGTAATTTTTTTTTTTTTGTTTGTGAGAAAAACAGAAAGCTTAAGCTTTCATTCGCAAAATCAATAATAAATACACCCGAAATGCACTGGAATAATGACCTATTTACTGACGAAAGCAAATTTAACATTTTTGGTTCCGATGGTCGAATAACTGTACGGAGAAGAAAAAATGAGGAACTTCATTCTAAGAACTTATTTGGAACAGTTAAGCATGGCGGTGGAGGTGTTCTTGTGTGGGGGTGCACGGCAGCATCAGGACTAGGTAATTTGGTATTTATGGATGGCATAATGAATCATTCTCTGTATTTAAATATTTTAAGGGACAATTTAAAATTATCAGCCTAAAATTTGGGTTGGAAACATTTTTATTTTTAATTATGATAAGGATCCTTAGCATACAGTTCTCAAGGTTTTGCCTGTGGTGCCTCTATAATCGTCCACAGGTTTTGAAAACACCACCTCAATCTCCAGATTTAAACCCCATAGAACACGTTTTGAAAGAACTGGAGGTTAGAGTACGATAACACGACATCAAAACGAAAAGCGAACTCAAACAGTCATGATGGAAGAATGGATGAACATTGATACAGAAATTACTACAACATTTATTTAGCTATTTAGAATTGTAATTAAAATTCCTTTTTATTTCCTCGTGCAACGCAGACGATTTTTGAAGAAAAAGCTACGCCAAAAATAAATAAATAAATAAAAAATAATAAAATAAAATAAAATCTATTCGCAGACGTTTAAAAGCTGTTGTGGATGCTAAATGATATCCTATTAATTTAAGGAAAAATGAAAATATTTACTAATATGTTAAGACTTTTGTGAGATAAAATGTTTGTCAGTTTTTGATTATTAATTTCTTAAAAATAAAATTTCGCTATATTTAAAAAATATTTCCTGTAATTTTGTTATGAATGGATTATAGATCTTATTATTAAAATCTCATTCAGAAAGTTTACTTTTAATTAATGGATAAAGCCCTATTTCCATGAAAAGCATAAGTGTACGAACATTTTTGGGAACAACTGTATATTTCTTTCACTATTAAATAAAATCTCCAATTTCGGATGTTTCACATATTATTTTCTAATTCTGTACCATACGTTCAATTATTATTCCATACTTAAGTAATTTCATTATTTGTATAAATTAAATTAGTTAATAATATAGAAATATTTCAATAGAATTTACGTACGTCGTTAAAACATTCATAGTCTGAAATTCCGGCTAAAACTTTGAATCTTGAATCACAAAACGTAATACTGAATCATTAAACAAGCTCGAACTCATTTCGCGTACAAGCGACGTTTCTTTTCTTTGGTGTGCAATTTGTTGTCCCACAATATACTTTCAATTTAGAAAAAGATTACTGACAGATTTATGTGGTTTAAAAAATTATTGTTCTTTTTTGAAACTGATGTTCTGCAAACTCTCCTTTATACGAAATTCTGTAGCAGTAATTTTATACGAAAGAGAATCGCTGGTTATTTGATCTTAAGAAAATAAGGTTGAACGAAAAACGGATGTGGCTAAAATATAGAAAAAAAAAAAAAACATCTGAAAGGTTTCAGATTTTAAATTACGTTCAAAGGGGCATTTTTTTAACATTTTATGTGTTACCTTTATAAGGTATATCTCCCACATTCTTAGCGTGCCTTCGTGGTGTAACGGTCAGCACACTGAGCCGGTATTTCAGAGGTCTGTGGTTCGATCCCCGGCGAAGGCAGTGCATATTTTTCATCTCTCTTGTTCAAAAAAAAATACCTAATGTCTCTACAAGTGGGTACCTTTATAAGGTATATCTCCCACATTCTTAGCGTGCCTTCGTGGTGTAACGGTCAGCACACTGAGCCGGTATTTCAGAGGTCTGTGGTTCGATCCCCGGCGAAGGCAGTGCATATTTTTCATCTCTCTTGTTCAAAAAAAAATACCTAATGTCTCTACAAGTGGCGCCCGAACTAAAAGGGTTGTGGATGATGACTCTTCACACCCAGGATTTGGCGACTAGGTCCCCTAAAACCCTAGTCGCCCTTTAAAAAGGGGAGTATATAAGGTATATCTCCCACATTCTTAGCGTGCCTTCGTGGTGTAATGGTCAGCACACTGAGCCGGTATTCAGAGGTCCGTGGTTCGATTCCCGGCGAAGGCGTTGCTTATTTTTCACCTCTCCTGCTTTGTAATTAACCTAATGTCTCTACACCTTTATTTATTAAATGTCATATTCTTCGCACATAAACCATAAAATTCAGTTCAAGAGCAATATCGCAAAATAATTTTAAATTGAGCATATCTTTAGGATTTCCGATACACAGTCCCAGGCGCTGGAGATAAAAAAATGTTTTTTTTTTGTACAACGTTGCCATGGCTCGCTTTGAAATCCTTGAGTTTGTTAATAAAAAATTCGCTAAATTTTTACAAAATATGAAATCGATCATAAAACAAATTTCAAATTTGGGCTTCCAGATTCCAGATATTCCAGATATTCGGGTGGAAACGTACATTATTCAAAATTTGATGGCTCTAGGTACCGTTGTTTTATCACAATGCGAGAAACATACATACATTTATGCAGATTCTTTATTATTTAATATCTTCAATATCTTCAAATATAATACATGGCGATAAAATTTAGTGGCAACAATTTGAAAACTGAAAGGGACATTCAGAGTGATTCAACGCAAAAGCGCAAAACGAAAGCAATAGTCCTTCAGGAACAAAGCCCGTTTGGACTAATAAATCAAAATAGGGACGAAACATATATATATATATATATATATAAACATATATTTGTCATTGTCTAAACCGTTCAAGCTCAAATTCTTTGTAATAATTCTATGTACTTTGCAAAACATTGTACTTGAATAAAAAATACACATTATTTAAATTTTGAACAATAGTAATTTTTATGACAAGTAGACAGAGCTCATTTAACGATTCAAGTTAAAATTCTGGGGCTAGTGTGGATTTCGGAGAAGGATTAGAATTATTTAAATGTTAAACATACAGGGAATTCAGAAGTAATAGGAAAGAATCTGAAATTCATGTGCTTCTTCGATAGATTTATTATCACTGATAAATTTACTCCGTAATAAAATGAACAAACGAAGAGCAAAAAATTCATTGACTGTTGCTAAAATTCATTGGTGTTCAAAACTACAGCATTCGATGCGATTTCATGTAATAAATACGAAAGCTTGGGCTGATTTGAAAAGTAAATTTGAATACTATGTTTAGGAAGATTTTCGACAAATGTCACTCGAGAGTTTAACATGGGATAAAAGCAGAGTTTTCTAGTAAAATAAAAAGAAGGAAGGTAAACAGTGTGAGCTGTTAAGTCAACTACTATCCGGTTACCTATGAGGCAAATCTACAGCAACCCATCTTGAATGCATTTCTTCGTGGTCGTATGATTGGCAAGCTGAAAGAAGGGTGTAGTGTGCATGGCGTACAGCAAACGTTTTTCGTATTTCTGTATTTACTCGCAAGTATTTTCAAAACAACCGAAAAAAGCTGTTACAAAGAACAGTGACAGTTTTGTTTTAAATTTTATTACGTGCTCTGCCATTAGGCACTACACGGAAAAGGAGATATGCCCTGCGGAAAACCTTTTACGGGAAAATGGCTCGTATCAATTTTATATATGAAGAAAACCACGAAAACGCCAATGCTACCAGCCTGTTCGCCGGAACTCGAATTCCAGACCGAACCACCAGTTTTCGGCGACTTTCCCACTTGGCCAATGGTGAGCCCAAGCAGTGGCGTGGGAAGGGGGGACATCTGTCCCTGGGCTCAGCATCCAAGGGGCGCCAAATTGATGTAATGAAATTGTAGAATGAAATGTTTTCATTCTTGGCACACGGAGAGGGGTGCAAAATCTTCAGCTGTCCCCAAAACCCTAGATACGCCTCTGGGCCCAAGAGTGGTAGTTGGCTAAGGAAAACAATGCAGATGGTTGATGAATGTCCAAGGAGAGCCAAATTGATGTAATGAAATTGTAGAATGAAATGTTTTCATTCTTGGCACAAAGAAAGGGGCGCAAAATCTTCAGCTGTCTCCCAAACCCTAGATACGCCTCTGGGTCCAACAGTGGTAGTTGGCTAAGGAAAAGAATGCAGATGGTTGATGAATGTCCGAAACAGATCTATACCAGTCTGCAGGGATCATTCCATATGCAGTACATGGCGCACAGTATCGGGTCACTGGGAAGAAGATGCGTAAGAGGGATTTTCGGCTCCGCTGAACTTTGCATCCTTACCGGGGTGTTCCGTCGTACACATTTCGGAATTTAAAAAGCGTCTGCAATAATAAAAACTCTTCTACTTTTCAAATTACTAGCTTCAGCTGTCTATCGTGTAGGCTTCCTCACTTTCATTCTGTCAAATTAAGTCTTGGGAACCTAATGAACTACTAAGCGAATAATCGCTAAAGTCCAAGAACAAAAACATAAACTCAAGAAGGGTTAATTACCCTTTATTGTCTCCAAATAAAGATATACAGTCAGCCCCTTTCTTTGGGCGTACAGCAAAGTCTCCACTTGGATTTAAAATGCAAGAAATATAAACTAACTAAAAAGATTTAGTCGAAGCTAACACAATTCTAAACTAGTTGGCCTGTAATATGAAATTAGCTAGAGAAGTTATCAAAAGGCACGTAATACGGCCGAGCTTAGCAACAGTTTAAAGAGACGTAACCCAAAGTCAAACGCGAGGCTACTCAGGAATCCTTACTCTCTCTGTCGCAGTTGAACTTGACTTAAATACTATTCTCCTTCTCATTTGCATTTAACGCGATTCTAAAAACTCATTCTGGCAGGAAGTTGTAAGTTGAAGCTAGATGAGCTAGGAAAGATGCATTAAATGAAAATAACTATATAAAATTTAAATATAAATCACAAGTTTCTTATATATGTTATTAACGTGACATTGTTTTTTATTTGAAATATTAAAAAATATACTTTTATACATTTCAAAGTCTTAATTTTAAATTTTAAATACTTTTTCTTTATTTGCTTCTCTCCATTTTTTGTTATAAATCGGGAATGTTTCTAAAATATTTTATTAGTGGAAAAAAATACAATAAGTTCTAAAGCGAAACTGGTTACTTGAGAATTTCCATGACTTTTCTTTCCTACATGTGAAGCATTAATATAATTTATCATTACACGCTAATTTCCCCATATGAGAAATATTGGTCTTAACAATTACCAACTAATTACTGTCAGTCTGGTATCATGTCACTGACTCGTTTAACCAAGATTTGACTAAATCTCATCGGCATTGAAATTGTATTTGATGTCTTTTTCCCTATGATTTATTTTTGGCCTAAAATATTCTTGAATCTTATTTAAAGAGAGAAAGCGAAAGCTATTGTAGTTGTTTTTTAAAGTTTAATAATAATTTATTTATTTGCTCCAAATAAAGATACACACTCGGCCCTTTCTTTGGGCGTACAACAAAGCCTCCAATTGGGTGTAAAATGTAAGAACTAAGAACTAGCTAATGCCTAAGTAAAGAGATTTAGCCGAAGCTAACAGAATTCTAAACTAGTTGGCCCGTAATATTAAATTAGCTAGTGAAGCTATCAAAAGGCACGTAATACGGCCGAGCTTACCAACAGCTTGGAGAGACGTATCCCAAAGGCTATTCCGGAATCTTCACTCTCTCTTTGTCGAAGTCAATGTTGAAGTCGTTGAACTTGACTTACATATTATTCTCCTAAGTTGTAGACAGGTAAGATAGGAAAGATGCATTAAACTAAAAATAACTGTTACAAAATTAAAATATATCTTACACTCGAAATAAAAGTATTTGCTTTATTGTAAAATTCTCTGTTACTTTTTCAATTTAAACTTATTCCTATTCATATTTAGTTAAAATCGGAAGAAAATATTTGTTTTGTTGTTCGGGGCGAAGAATCGGTACATGGTAGCAAAATTAATTTGCCTCATATCGTAGGGTTAAAATTTTCTGAATACAAAGCAAGATGAATAGAGATTATTTATCCTCGTTATTTATTAAAACTTGTAAGTAATAACATTAACTAAAAAATGCGAAATCCTATTGATTTATCTAAAACGTTTCTTTTCTTTCAAAAGAGTTTTACGATTTTTAAAACAATATTACAGAGGCTGTTCGCACAGTTTTTAGACGATGCATATTGTATTCACAAAACTAAATTACATAAAATTCTTATGTTTTAAATGTTCTATTTAACATCCCTTATTCTGAACTATCTTTCGACACCGCAATTTCCGGGATAATAATGCCTTTTGAATTGTCAGAAGAGGTATTCTATCCCATTCCTCCCGAACAGTTTCCAGAGTCCTGTTAGGGTTTGGGGACAACGTTTGGATAATGCAGTTTTTAAAAGTCCGAAAGCACAAAAACCCATAGGTGACACATCGAAAGATTCAGTAGGGATATCAGTGAAGAGTATGGCCTCGATACCAGTTTTTGTTCCATTTCTTTTAGGAAATTTACGGCGGATTTTGATGTGTGACTGCTAGTTTTCTCCTGATGGAGTCCCACAGATGGATGGCACTGTGGGTAAAGCGACGGTATTTCATTCAGGAAAATTGGACATAAAATATGTTCCTGATAGTATTCGGAGTTAATCTTGACATTTGTTTGCACTCTCTTTATTTTTAACTTCTCATTATAAGAGAAACCAGCAACAATCATGAATCCCTTAGAAATACTTTCTTTCGATTCTTTGAACCACGTGCTTAAATTTTTTTCTCCCCTTTTATGATAATAAATGGCTCTTTTTTTGTTGCAATCATTTAAATGCTTCATCTATTGTGACACTTGGTTTCCATTTTTCTTTGGATAAGTGTTTCTCATATAGAATTCTGCAGCGTATCCCGCGTCGAGCGATACGCTTTAGAAGACGACGATGCACATTGCGTTTTTTAGCTTTCTTAAGATTTAAATCAACCTTTATCATTTTGTTTACAGTGGACACCGAGCATTTTAATGATTTTGCAACTGTCCTTTGACTCGGGGGATTTTCTTTTAACATTAAGCAACGTACCTGTGCGATAGTCGAAGATGTCCGTTTTTTCCTCGGATACTTGTTTGGAATTTTTGTCCGACTCGAGGCTCCAATTTGACGTTTGTTTCCTTTCTCGTTGATGATATTACCTATCGACTCTTTAGATATCACAAAACCATGACTTATGTTTTTGGATAACGGAGTATGCCTATTTCTCTTCGGAAAGAGCGTCAATGTAGCCTTCGAACCACTGCTTGGTTAAATTCGCCATTTTGAATAAAAATAAAACTTTCAAGCCACAGATGATAATTTTGACTTTTAAAAACAGTACAATTGCATTACGTCTTTTGCAGCAAACGAGGTTTTATTACCGCTTACCAAAGTCGTTTTGAAAATGTGCCAACAGCCTCTGTAATATCTAGTTGCGATTCCGATTAACATGAGATATGGTCACCTTGAAAGAAGAAGCTCACATTCAGACAAAAGCCTACTGATAGTCAAGATGGCAACATTACTGAATGCTGGTCGGTTTGTTATAGGTTCAATTTCTAATGGTGGATTGTACTGACTTCGGGAATGTTTTCGTACATTTCTTTGTGTGTAAGGAAAATTAAAACTAATTTTTCTTGGAAAGAAGGCCACTCTGCACAAATAAAAAAAAAAGAGGGGGAGGGCAGTTTTTTATATTTCCCGTTCTACTATGTCAGTTGAAGAAATTTAACTCGTGTCCCAAAAGCGCAACTTAGTATATATATATATGAGATTTTTATATAGCATTTTAAAACATAGGTGTTTTGACACAAAATCGGACTTTTTTCTGAAATGACATACTGATTTTTTCCCTATTTCGATTCTACGACTCAAATTAAGGAAAAGTGACAAGTTTCGTAAAAATCGCACGAGTAGTTTTTAAAAAATTAGCTTTCAAAATTTTAGCTCCTGAACGTTAACTGAATTGCGTATATATTTAGTAATATCTCTTTGTAAGGTTTTAGTTAAACTAACAAAGTTTTATTTTAATTTGCCTTTTTCTATCTGTTCTCATTTCAACTTCCCGTTATAATAAGCGCGCGTTTCAGCTTTATGCTAATTTGAAGTGGAGCCAAGTTCTATTTAAGCCGTGGGTAGGAACCTCTCAGTGTGAGAGAGGTTTTAGTCTCACACCACTGTTACTCTATTCGACTTTCGCCTGACCAGCTAGTATTTACATTCTAAGCCGTAGCGCTGTTACGCTGTTACTTATTGAAGTAATTCTAAGTGCGTTAGTATTAGTTAAATCTTACTACGCACCATTTAGCATAGAGGCCAACCTCGCGTTATAGCTCTGTGAGCAACGACTACTTAATTTCTATTTAGCTTTAGTTTAAATTAATTTTATTGTTCAGTTTAAACACAAGTGGCGGTCATTATTTTCTGTATCCCTCCCGAGTTGGGAAGTAGCTGTAAATAATTGTGGTTTAATAAAAGAGGATTTTAAATCCTTCTTACGTATAGTTATTCCACCACTTAATCACAGTATTCTACCACAGAACATAGCTGCATTCAGCTCCCTGTTCAAGATCAGGACATAAGTTTACACGAAGACGATCGCGAAGAATATGCACCGAACACTCAGTCCTGACATCGTTTTTACTGAACTGACTTGATTTTTAGTTTCAGAGTTCGAAATTTAGGTTATATTCAAATAAAATTCGCATATATTTTCTGATTTATTTAAAAAAAATTTTATTCTTCAGCAATTTAGATAAATTTTCGAGCACATTTTTGAATTTTGATGGCCCAATAGAGCGGGAGCCGAGTCAATTGGCCCTGTAGAGCGGGAGATATAGAACTGTCCCGTTATTTTTTATGCAAGGTATACCTTAAGATAAAATAATCGTCAAGTTTTGTTTTTGGTGTGTGTCTGTGTGCAATGCGATAGCCAATTAATTACTTATATGATTATTATAATCAATTCAACATTATAACATATCGCGAAAATAGTCTTTTTCTTCTTATCTGTCTCTTTTTTTTTTTGTTCTTTTTGTGTCATCTGTTTGTGCGTATTTTGATTCCTAACAATCGTGAGCAATATCTTATAGTAAACCTCAATTATCCAAATATCAATTATCCGACCTCATTATATCTTGTTTGAAAAATCGCATCGAAGATTCAGTGAAAAGTCTGAAGTTCGTTTAATAAATTATGCATGCAGAAAAGTCTGGAAATAAATTGCTTGGAATTAAAATTCTGTAAAATCTTCGTATCGCGCTTTCTGTAGTACCCCTTCTTAATAATTTAGTTTTTAGATCCCTAATAAAACTTCTTGATTACTTTATACAGGAATGCTTTCCGGCCAAGCCTTCTGGCTTGGATCAAACAAGTCTATTTGATGTACGTATTTATTTTCAATCGTAGGACTTAATTGGACAAAATCGTGATTCCAGTTAAAAGACAAGTTAATTTAGAGTAAAGAAAAACTAATTAAAAATCTTCAGATTACAAGGGACAACACTTCAGAATTTTGAAAAAAATTAAAAATGTGGAAAACTATACAAATATTGAAATTGTTCTTTTAAACCAACTACCGATACAGAAGATCTTGACTTTCACAAGTTTCTAAGGTTTGGTTTGGTTTAATTGATTATGACAAATCACACTAGGGCCATTTGCTTAAGAGGAGGGACTTTCGTGGAGGACTTTCTAAGGGAAACTGGATCATGTACATTTTACACATGGGGAGAACCACTAAAATGCCCAAGTAGCCAGCCCGTTCGGCTGGATTCGAATCCAGGTCCGATTCACCGGTTTTACCAGTCGGCCCTGGTAGGCCCTAAGTTCCTAAGCAGCCTTGTCGAGTGCTTACCATCTTAACGCATTGTCGAGAACTCTGTAATCACTACCACCGTGCAGAATGGAATAGAATATTCTTAGGTTGCTCATAGGTTTGTATCATACCAGGATTATACAGAGGCTGTTCGCACATTTTTTAGACGATGTATATTGTATTCACAAAACTAAATTACATAAAATTCTTGTGTTTTAAATGTTCTATTTGACATCCCTTATTCTGAACTACCTTTCGACACCGCAATTTCCAGGATAATAATCCCTTTTGAAGTGTCAGAAGAGGTATTTTATCCCATTCCTCCCGAACAGCTTTTTCCCGAACAGAACAGTTAGGGTTTTGGGACAACGTTTGGATAATGCAGTTTTTAAAAGTCCGAAAGCACAAAAATCCATAGGTCACACATCGGGAGGTTTAGTAGGGATATAAGTGAGGGGTATGGCCCCGATACCAGTTTTTTGTTCCATTTCTTTTAGGAAATTTACAGTGGTTTTTGAAGTGTGACTGCTAGCTCTAAACTTCTAATTTCTGAAGTTGTCGTTTATAAGTAAATATACGGAATCTTAAATTTTCAGAAGCATTTATTTGAATGTAACGCAGAATTCTTATTCCTAGATATATAAAGGAATCTAATTTCAAAATTTAATGTGCAACTTAATTTCAGAGAAATGCGAAATAGTTTTGCTTACAAAGAAAACTGATCATTTCCATCATCAGTTCGTTTTGGCTGTAGAGCATTTCCTAAATATAAATATTTCTGTTGGATTATTTTCTCGAATAATAACATATACATAAAACATATACATACATTTTATACATAAAACTTAAAACAAAAATAGCTGAAGGGTTTAAGATTTTAAATTACGTCCAACGGGGCGTTTTTTAAACATTTTGTATGTTACTTTTATTTATTGAATATCATGTTCTTCGCATTTAAACCATAAAATTCAGTTCAAGAACAATATCGCAAAATAATTTTAAACTGAGCCTATCTTTAGAGTTTCCTACACAGTCTCACGCTGCGGATAAAAATGTTTTTTCTGTACGACGTTGCCATGGCCCGCTTGGAAATCCTCGAATTTGTTCATCAAAAATTCGTTAAAGTTTTACAAAATATGAAATCGTTAATAAAACGAATTCCAAATTTCAAATTGGGGCTTCCGGATGCCTATATTCGCGGCAGGATGACGGCATTCAAAATTCGATGGCTTTAGGTACCGTCGTTTTATCACGATGCGAGAAACATACATACATTTATGCACATTCTTCATTATTTAATTTCTTTAAATATAATACAGGGCTGCAAGATTTTGTGGCAACCGTTTGAAAAGTGATACAGACTTTTAACGTTTTCGAAGCAAAATCGCAAAATGAAAACAATAGTCCTTCAGGGACAAAGCCCCTTTGGACTAAAAAAAAAAAAAAAAAGAATGATACTGCAGTTTGTAAGGCTTGAATACAAAGTAATCAAAGACAGAGAAAGCCAATTTTATTTCAAATGCATTCATAGATAAATAATATAGTGAGAGTTTTAAAAAAGAACAACAAACAGGAAAATCTTCTTTGGAATTTTAAGAAACTTTAAGGGATTTTTTCGGGGACAAAAAAAAAAAAGGAAAACCTTGATGGGTAAATGAATATGCTCAAAACTTTCTCTGCAGTGTTTAAATTTAAGAGTTTTAATCCCGTGAAATTATAAAAAAACGAAGCTTCTCGCAGAGAAATTACAGACAGGACTTAGAGAAATTGATCTGCTTGAAAAACTATATTGAAATTCAAATTTTGGTTAAATTGTATTTAATCATTTGACAGGTGTAGTCTCGATTTGCGTCCTTTCCTCGGTTAAACATCCCATAAATAACGTTAAAATGTACTTCAAGCTTTGCTTAATTGCGATCGGTCAAATTGCCGCAAGCTGGGTTAATAGTTAATAGTCGCTAGTACAGAACACAACGACAGAGCGCGACAGATTTACGATCTTTAGTTGAATTGAATTACTTGATTTCTGTCGCGGAAGGCACAGTGCTGTCTCTCTCAATTAGGATTTACGTTCGGCATTGTACGAGGCTCTGGTCTTAATCTCCTTTGCTTCCTAGAATTACCTTATTGGTAAGATTACCTGACGCTTCGAAATCTGCCACGTAACTAGAGGCACATTATCTGAAATTTAATACAGTCGAAGTCCAGAAATCCGCAATGCTTGGGACCAAAGGTTGTGTGGATTTTAGGATTTTGCGGATTTCGGGACAGAAAAGCCAAATCGTAATATTCAGACTAAAAGTGCAAAATAAATAAGGCATATTAGGTACATTTAATTAAAATATTATATATATTACTCATTCATATTAGTGATTACAGGAATATTTTAAAACATTAAGGACATAGACAATAAAGACTTATAAAAAGGAGGGATATTAATAAAGTATAAAATATTTAATTTTTTTTACATGTGTCAAACAGTTTCCTGATAGAGGTTTGTTTCGAAACTTTAAGGTATTCTAGAGTAATTTTTTTTTTTGTAAATTCTATAGATTCATAATCTCTTGTTCTGTGACAAGTGCTGTTATTCTGAAATATTTTAGGCATTTTTCACCATGTTCGAAACCCTCAATGTATGATATTTTCTCACTCCTATGAAATTCACTACCTGTGTCGGTGTCGGAATCGTTTTCTTGCTGCGGCGAGTTCAAAACAGAGCCAATGATTTCATCATCGGTCATCTGATGTGCCAGTGTTGGCTCATCTAAAACACAACATCCATATTAAAAAACCTCTTCTGGGCTAAGATTTTTTTCTGCCACTAACACAGAATCATTATTATTTGGTAAATGTGATGTCATTATTGAATAAATATTTTTTCTTCCGTATTTCATTCTCCATTCTGCGGTTTCGGGAACCTATAAATTCAATGTTTATATTTTGAGAGGCAGTGCGGATTTCAGGAGTTGGCGGATTTCAGGTCGGCGGATTTTCGGTATTTGACTGTAACACCTTGCGTTAGAAAGAACATACGTTCGTTGAGTTCGGTTCACGACATTTTATTTCATGAATTAGGTTTAATGAAATTATTTATTACGACCATTGAAATACAAATAAAAAAAGTATTTGTAAATTTATTTGCGAGAAAGGTGAAAAAAAAATTTGTTTTTGGTCTCGATGTCATAAAATTAATTGCAGTATCGGACTAGCAAAATGAATAACAAATTGCTGTATTGAATATAACACAATTAAAGAAATCTGATGTGTATACCATATAATTTCCTTGTATAGCCCATTAAATTATGCAGATTTTTCTCCTGCATTTCATTTGAGCTTATTTCATAGATATATTTCCCATAGTAATTCTGACTGCGCGGCAAAGATAAAATACATAAAAACACAAAATATCTTCATTAAAAATTGTAAAATACAGAAAAACATAAAACACCAAATACAGTTAAAGCAATTAAAAAACAATTCCTACAATTAAAATTAAAGTTTCTACGAAACAACAATCCATTCGGTCGGCGGGAAAAAAGGTGGATTGTTCAGTGCACCAAACTGAATCGTTTGGTCCCACTCCGCAAAAAGACAAGAAGCTGACTTAATTCAATATTATACTCAAAAACATCTCAATAACTTTCGCAAAATCCACAGAAACGTTTCTTCTCAAACAAATAGCGGTTGCTTAGTCTTAACTCGCCATTTAAAGATTTAAATTGCTGATAATTCTACAACTATTGCATGCAGATTTACTAAAGGCATAAAAACCTTAACCGGAGTATAAAAACTACATAATTTAATCACTTTTTAAAGCAGAAAATGCACAATTTACCAACATATAAGAATAAAAAACTAAGCTCACCGAGCCAGGTAACAGAGTGGGAATATATATAT
>KK120431.1:143759-214312 GCA_000611955.2 Stegodyphus mimosarum
AAAGAAAAAAAATTAATAATAAAATAATAAAAAAAATTTAAAAGTAAAGACCAGTAGGAATTTCGATATCGGAGAATGCTGAGATGCCGATTCACACTAAATAAGAAATTTGGCAGTCGAGGCAGATCAAGTCATCATTTTATTTTCAGTAAACATATTGCGGTCACAAAAAAACGTGGAACATTATTTTTGTCTATTCCAAGAGGTTAACATTTTTGATAACTTTGCAGAAAGAAAAAAGCAGCAGACAGCAATTCAGCTAGGCCGAAAAGTAGTCACCAAGTGCGTTACTTTCAAAGGTGAAATCTTAACTCAGACTGAGTTAGTTTTGGTTCTCAATGCGTTTTGATTGGATAGTTAATACTTCTGTAAAATTAATATTGGCTGCTTGATTTTTAATTCCATTTACCTCACCAGAATTATATAAGAGTCATATGACATGAATTAATCTAGAAATGACGCAGTGCAGACAGAGGTTATATTTTTAGAATTGAGAAGGGAAATTTACGTTGCTAATTTAATTTTTTAATTCTCTGTTTTTTCATAATGAAAGTAATTAAAAATAAATTACAAAGCCCAAGACTTGTGCTAAAGCTGCAAAGTAATAAAGTAATAATTCACTATAAATTATAATAAGAAAACTCTCCATATATATATATATATTTATAGGTTGGTGCAGCCGATGCAATGAAAACGGGAGGTGCACAACTACATGTTATAGTAGTCGCATGTACAAAATTTCAAAGTTCTGCGGCTACTCTTTTTTCAGTTATGAGAGATGCGTACAAACGTATGCACGTAGGTAGAGACTTCAAGAAAAAAATCTTTCTGAATCCATTTTAAATCCCTTATACAATCCTTTTTGGAAAAACAATCCTTTATTCTGTCCGTACGTACAGATATCATGCAAAAACATAGTTGAAATAGTTTCGAGAGCGGTTGAAATATGACACCCGAAATTTTTCGCGATTACAATACTATAAGGTATTTCTCCCGCATTCTTAGCATGTCTTCGTGGTGTAGTGGTCAGCACACTCGGCGCGTATTCGAGAGGAGGTCCATGGTTCGAGTTCCGGTGAAGACATTGCTCATTTTTCACATCTGCTGCTTTCAAAAAATACCTTATTTCTGTACAGTGGCTCCCGAACTAAGAAAAGTTGGTGGATGATGATTCACCACCACCAGGATTTGGCGATTGGATCACCTAAACACCAGTCGCCCTTTAAAAAGGGGAGTATATAAGGTATTTCTCCAGCCTTCGTGGTGTAGTGGTCAACATCCTCAGCGCGTATTCGAGAGGTCCTAGTTTCCAGCCTCAGCGAGGGCATTGCTCATTTTTCACGTCTTGTGCTTCCAAAATAGCCTAATTAATGTCTCTACAATACTTCCTTTACTTCGTACAAGGAAGTTAAAATGAAGCAGTGTCATGGAAAGTAAAAAAAAAAAAAAATACGAACAAGATTATACTAAAAGATACACTAGAAATTAAAAATGTGCTTCAACCCTTTATTTAGCATTGGATTTAACCTTTTATTTGGTGCGACTGCTCAGAAGCAACGCATGTTTTCATCGGCTCTTACGGGGAGCGTAATGGCAGACAGCACATTCAGTTGAACCATGTTAAACGAATTACGCACACTGCGCATGCCCGGAATACAATTTGGCGCAATTACGACTTTTACGCGTAATTTTAAAAGAAGATAAATATGGTATACGGTTGATATTCTGTTATCTGGACGTAAACAGTTCGGAGTTTTAAAACATGTAAGGTTGTACGTTGCTTCATTACTTAGAGCGTAAATATCGATTGTAAACTCCCCAAATTTTCGTTTAAGAAGGATTACAAAACAAGAAACATTACACGATGTTGTTTGTGGATTGCAGTTCTGAGGAATAAAAGCGATCGATTATTGACCATGCGTTCCATTCGTAAACACTTTAACAACTTAAGGATTATATATAGTTTAAATTGCTGAATTAAAGCCAAAGAAATTATTACAAATAACTGACATTAAATGTAATGTTTATGAACAAAATGAAACGAAACAGAAGCGAGTGCAATAAGCACAAAAAAAGTGTCCACAGTATTGCAATCGTAAAGAGTCGCTAAGGCCTACACGCCGAACAGGCTTGTGTAGGGTTGTTTATTTTTATTCGCCAGTATTTTCTGCCACGCAACCGGCACACTACTGAGCATGCGCAGTAAGCGAAATTCGTTAATATTGATCAACTCAATGTGTGGTTTGCCATTACGCTTACGGAGATACGAGATTTACCAATTAAAAGAGTAAAATTATTTTCTATTTTTATCATGATCATATAAATAACTTTCGTAAAAACAACAGAAACGTTTCTTCTAAGATTTAATAGTAGTAATAATAATTATAATAATAATAAATTCTGGGGAATTTTCCAATGTCAGATTGTTGCTGGTCCTTAAAATGTGACATCGTAATGATTAAAAACACACATAAAAATGTCCTAAATATTCACTTGAAAAACACAGCGTGTAAGAAGATTTAACTGACTTTTAACATATGTAAAGTAGTTTACTAATAGGTTACTGGACTAAATATGTATTGATAGATTAGTCATAAACCAATTTAAGAAACGAATCAAATAAGATAGCTTTTCAGATTATAACTAAACTGAACAAATGATACTTTTTCGCAGAAATATAAAAAGCTCAAATTTTTATGCAGGCCTCCTACAGAACAAATTTCAAACGCTGAGTTTTTACTTCCTTGTACGAAGTAAAAAGGAACTATTGTAATCACGAAAAATTTCGTGTATCATATTTCAACGAAAATAAAATATCCATTTTGACCGCTGTCGAATGCAATTTAACGATGTTTTTGAGTGACATTCGGACGTAAGAACAGAATAAAGGACTGTTTTCCCACAAAAATATTATAAAACTGATTTAAAATGGATTCTGAAGAGATTTTTTTCGTAGCGTCTGTGCGTACGTACGTACCTATGTATGTATGTATGCATGTATCTCGGATAACTCAAAAACGAGTGGCCTCAGAAGGCTGAAATTTTGTGTATAGGACTGCCATAGCATGTAGATGTGCACCTCCTACTTTGGTTGCAATCGGCTACACCAAAAGTGAGCTCAGTTTTTAGGCTTAGTGAGCTCAGTTTTTTTTATTCTTATATGTTAGTAAATTGCGCATTTTTTGCTTTAAAAATGATTGAATTATGTTGGTCTTATCTTCCGGTTAAGGTTTTATGCCTTTAGTAAATCTACATGCAAGATTTGTAGAATTATCAACAATTTAAAAGTTGTTTGAGTGCGGCTAAGCCTAATAATTTTTCTCATGGCGGACGTATTTGTTTACATTTGAAACTTAGGAGAATATTGGATTTGTTGCCAATCTAGAGAAACTAAGCTTCGCAACAACAAAGATAACGCCTTCTTTTATTATTGCGAATTAAATCATGCTTACTTCATTCCGGAATTTATTCGAGGAAATAAGTGTTTAAGATTTACTTTGTAATTTTTGATATAGATATTTTGAGTTTTTATGTATTTTTGCCTTGTCGCGAAGTGAGAACTGAAATTATTGAATGAGAAATACTGAATCGTCTGTGAAAAGAATGATTTCTTTTTGTTGTTTGTTTGTTTAATTTCATTTACACGTCTTTTTAGATTTATTGTAGTATTGGAATAGAACATGTGGCAACGATCAGGTAATTCTGCAGATGATATGCATAACTTTTGTGCATTCTGAGTTATAAAATGAATGACTGTTAAGTGAAGCTAGCGCCAGAGTGTCGCTGTGGTAAACAAATGTAGTGAATTTTAAAGAGTGCATTTATTCTATTGTGATTTATAAACTATCGATGAAGTAGATTTAATTCAATCCAATAAGTTTAATTGAAATGCAAAATGCGTATAATTTAATATTCCGTACAAGGAAGTCATGTGGTGTGCACATCAGATTTTTTTTGTTAAAGTTCATTTTTTAAAAGACGTGGACACAAAATTAGGCTTTAAAACTGTCAGATTGCACGACTCCAATTCTTCGGCAGTTTAAACGCTTTTTTAATTTTTGAACGAATGTTTTAATTTTTGAAGGTCATGTAAAATTAAGTTATTTTATATTAATATTTTTTGCGAATTTTAGCTTTTCTATGAATTAGAATTTAAAATCTTTGTTTATACATTTATGATTGCCTGACATAATAGGCTTCCCTTAGAAATTGTCATTTAAGAGCCTAAATGTGTAGAAGCCGGAGTATTCGTGTGGTTAAATGATGCCGCCTCGGAAGTCTTTACGTAACAGAAGAACAGATAACGTAAGAACAGAAGGGGGCCGCGTCTTTGATGTGCCGCCGTTATCTTGGATCACATGAGAACCGGAAGTGGGGTAGACGTATTTGAATGACGTCGCGCATTTTTGTGCACTACTAAGACAATATTTTTCAAAAGTTTTATTTTTGTGTCAAAGACCATTTGAACCGCTTGTTTGAAACGACATCAACTTTATTATTTTTAGTTATCTTTTCCTTCATTATTTTTGCTTATTTAATTATTTAAGTTTTTAATTAATAATCTTTATTTTTAATTGATTCTATTATTTAACTGAATACAGTCATTTTTAATGAGTACATTTTATAGACTGCACGAGTTTTAAAAATAAACCCACAGCTAGGATTCGAACCTGTACCTCTTGCATGGTAGACACGTACGCTACCGCAAAGCCACAGCCAAACAATCAGAAACTTATTATTTGATCTTGGCCGTCAGCGAAAACTACAGCGATGGATTGCGCATATGTAAGCCTATTTCGATGTGCCCTAATCGCTTCATGCCTTTGGAAACCGCTCGACAACTTTCGATGGCGAAAGGCATTTATGTTTAAGGACAAATCAGTTTCTCGCTACCTTTTTTGTTTCAACCAATCCGTGTGTTTGTTTTTTGAGGTGGATATAGATTTATTTTTACTATAATCTTTCTAAATCGTTACTTTATATTTATTCTCTGCTGATTTAAATGCAAGAATTTCCCACATTTAAACTTACTCTTTTTTATTTTATAAACAAATTTTTTCATTGCTTTGTTTTTTCTTCTCATTCTTACTAAAATTTAATTTATTAATTTTCCATCCCCCGTTTATACTTTTTTTGCAATATTTCCACATTTTCATTTCTACAAAAAGTAAATTTAATCTCACTTTTTTTTAAAATTTTTTCTATTTTACAATTTTTTTCCGTCTTACTTTTTCACTTTGAATTTTTTTTTGACATTTAATAACTTTATTATTTTACAAAAGTAATACTTATTTTCACAGCTTTTTTCTCTTCTCTTTTTAATTTTGAAAAAGTCATTTTTACATTTTTAAAAAAATTTTAAATAAAAATTATACAAGGCCGGTCAAAGTATCAGTTGAGTTTTTTGTTCAGAGCTGACTTCAGAGCACTGAAATCTTCATATGAGCTTCGCCTTTAAGATGTGCTTTGACTTAAATATAAGATAACTTTGAATAGATATCCTAAATCGTGCTTTCGAGACATGTGTTTAAGGTTCTTAGTAGTCAGAAGCGGTAAATACCGATTGTGTCCATTACGATCTGATTCAATCCATAACGAACCCGCGCGCACGCAACAATTTTTGGGTGTCAGGACACTTTCAATGACTTAAACTAGTTTATTTTACTTTCAAGGACAAATTTTTCAATTAATTGTTTTATCTTCAATCATAACAGAACATCAGAAAATGTACATTATCACCAAGAATTATATAAAGAATGAGATGCTCAAAAAGCACTTTTTTTTTAAATCATTCAAAAAATTTTTCTTAGAATTCTTCCTGAAACTAATTTTAATAAAACTTTCTGCATAACATTTTTACAACGGGTAATGGAAATAAAGAAAAGTAGATTTTATACAATTTCTTCAGTTAGGGACATATTGCTTGGTTTGCAATGAACCGGTTGTTATAATAGCTCATTAATACGAGCATCATTTAACGTTATTTTTTAATTTAATGCACATTTTTGTAAAATATTACAATAACAGTTCTTTCATTTCAATGTACATGTTACCGGCAAAGTTTGAAATCTGGCATTCTACAGAATGCCTAAAACTATAGCCGGCAATTTATGAAACTATTCATATTTCACACATTTCCTGGGCATCCTATAGAACGCCAAATGACAAACCGGCAAAGTATGAAATACGTTTCCGATTCGCTTCTTAGAACTGAAACTTTATAAGTTATTTCTCCCGCCTTCTTCGCATGCCTTCGTGGTGTAGTGGTCTGCATGCTCGACGCGTAACCGAGAGGTCCGTGGTTCGATTCCCGGCGAAGGCGTTGCTCATTTTTTATTGTCTCCTGCATCTAAATAACCTACTGTCTCTACAAATTAAGCTATCTGAAAGGTATAGCCGAAGTTATCAGAAATCTAAATAGTTGGCCCCTAAGTATTAATGTAATTGGCGAAGGGAAGCAAGGGCCTAAGGTATGGCCGAGCGTGGTAACTAAGAGAGAACGTAGCCAAAGGCAAACGCGCGCTAGTCAGGGAATCAGACTCTCTCTCTCAAGTCGATGAAGTATCGACTTAAATAGTACTCTTTCTCATTTGCATTTACTGCGTTTCTGAAATTACATTCTGGCAGGAAATTGTAAGCTGAAATTAGAAAAAGATAGAAAAGATACATAACATAACTGTTAATAAACTTAGGATAGACCTTATACTACAAGTGTAATAAGTTTTATTAAAATTAGTTTCAGGAAGAAACCTAGAGATTTTTTTTCCGAATGATTTGCAAAATATGAGCTTTTTGAACGTATCATTATTTATACAATTCTTGATGATAACGTACACTGCGAAAAAAAGGGACAGTTCCATATCTCCCGCTCTACTGGACGACT
This sequence comes from Stegodyphus mimosarum, assembly GCA_000611955.2. Taxonomy (NCBI): domain Eukaryota; kingdom Metazoa; phylum Arthropoda; class Arachnida; order Araneae; family Eresidae; genus Stegodyphus; species Stegodyphus mimosarum. The sequence goes on from KK120431.1 coordinate 150,643, forward strand.
GGCGGAATAAAACTTGCGTTTTTCATGTCTCGAAAGCGCGACATAGGATATGTATTAGATTTATATATAGCAGAGTTCTAATATAGGTATTTTGTAAAATCGTACTTTTTCTGAAATGACATGCCAATTTGTTTCACATTTCCATTCTACGACTTAAAATATGCCAAACTGTCAAGTTTTGTAAAAATCGCACGAGCAATTTTTAAAAAATTAACTCTCAAAATTTTAGTTCCTTAGTGTTAATTGAATTGGATGTACCTCTTTTTTTGTTTAACTTAGTTAATTCCTTCTTCCAGAATTCAAAATTTTTGATTAATCCAAATAAAATTCGCACATTTTTTTACGATTTATTTTTAAAATTTGTATGCTTAAATAATTTTTATAAATTTTTCGAAAACATTTCTGTATTATAACCTATAAAATGTTTAACATCATCTTAAAGTAAATGTATTTCTAGGCAAACTTACAAAAAATTAAGAGTTTTTTTTTTGTTCAAAATTTCCTAAGATGTACATGAATTTACACATTGGTGCATTTTGAAATTTGGCATATTCATTACAAACGATAATAACGAAAAATGTGGTTTACGTACTTTGTAGGGAAGGCGGGAGAAACACCTTATAATGTATTGAATCGAGATATGGAAAACAATTGGCATATCATTTCAGAAAAATTCCGATTTGTGTCAAAATACCTATATTTAAACAATGCTATATTTAAGCGATTTTAGCTATATTTAAGCGATGCTTAAGCGATTTTAGCATTATTTAAGCGATTTTAGCATAGCACGATATCTTAAATCGTGCTTTCGAGACATGAAAAACGCAATCTGAATTTCGTCAATCGGCCCGGCAGAATGGAAAATATAGAACTGTCTCCCCCTTTCTTTTTCCCAGTGTACATCTTCTGATACGCATGCATACGAAATTCTGCAGTGAGATTGCGGAAGATAATAATAAACAGTCTAGAATTAACTCCAACAACAAATTTTAAACGAAATGTTTAAAATTTTAAGAAATGCTATAGTAGCACTTGAATTGATGACAAATATATATATAATTTTTTTGTTTCTCTGTAGCAAGAATAAAAATTCATCACAAAATAAAGCATTCAGTCATTTGAAAGTCTAATAATTCTGAATTGTTTTGAAAGATATCGAGCGAGGCCGAGAGCTGTTATTGCGAAATATTTTCCATTTTCTGTCATTTTCATGGCTTAAAATTTACATTGTTATTCTTGAAACTAGGTTATATATTTAGCATAAGACAGTTCAAGAGAAAGTTGAGAGTGATTTTGTGAAAGTTACTCATTACGAGCGAGCACATATGATTTCTTGCATGAATAATTTGATAGTAATATAATTTTTACCTGTATTTCTTCTAGGCTGTTTTATATTCTAGTTTTAAGTCTAAAATGTTTCGTTATGATTACGTTCAGCCTCACCTATGAATTTCACCAACTATGGAAGAACCGACTCTTTAAAGGCCAATTAAAATATATCTCCTGATATATAGGGGCTGTTCGCACATATTTTAGACAATTTTGGTAAGAGGTAATAAAAAATCGTTTGCTGCAAAAGAAGTAATTGCAATTGTACTGTGTTTTTAAAAGTCAAAATTATCGTCTGTGGCTTGAAAGTTTTGTTTTTATTCAAAATGGCGAATTTAACAAAACAGTGATTCAAAGGCTACATTGACGCTCTTTGCGAAAAGAAATATGCATACTAATAAATATACAAATATGCATCCAAAAACGATGGGAGAGTCATGGTTTTGTGATCTCTAAAGCGTCGGTAGGTAAAATCATCAACAAGAAAGGAAAAAAAAAGTCAAATTGGAACCTCAAGTGGGACAAAAATTCCAAACAAGTATCCAAGGAAAAAACGGACATCTTCGACTATTGCGAAGGTACGTTGTTTAATGTTAAAAGAAAATCCCCTAGTCAAAGGACAGTTGCAAAATCATTAAAATGCTCGGTGCCCACTGTAAACAAAATGATAAACGTTGATTTAAATCTTAAGAAAGCGAAAAAACGCAATGTGCATCGTTTTCTTCCGAAGCATATCGCTCGACGCGGGACACGCTGCAGAATTCTATAAGAGAAACACTTATCCAAAGAAAAATGGAAAACGATTGTCACAATAGATGAAGCGTAGGTGTATTTAAATAATTGCAACAAAAAAAGAGCCATTTATTATAATAAAAGGGGAGTAAAAAATTTAAATACATGGTTCAGAGAATCGAAAGAAAGTTTTTCTAGTGGATTCATGATTGTTGCTGGTTTTTCTTATAATGGCAAGTTAAAAATAAAGAGAGCGCAAACAAATGTCAAGATTAACTCCAAATACTATCGGTAACATATTTTATCGCCCATTTTTCTGAATGAAATAACATCGCTTTACCCACAGTGCCATCCATCTGCGAGACTCCATCGGGACAAAGCTAGCAGTCACACATCAAAATCTGCTGTATAATGTCCTAAAAGAAATGGAACAAAAACTGGTATCGAGGCCATACTCTTCACCGATATCCCTACTGAATCTTTCGATGTGTCACCTATGGGTTTTTGTGCTTTCGGACTTTTAAAAACTGCATTATCCAAACGTTGTCCCCAAACCCTAACAGGACTCTGGAAAGCTGTTCGGGAGGAATGGGATAGAATACCTCTTCTGACAATTCAAAAGGCATTATTATCCCGGAAATTGCGGTGTCGAAAGATAGTTCAGAATAAGGGATGTTAAATAGAACATTTAAAACATAAGAATTTTATGTAATTTAGTTTTGTGAATACAATATGCATCGTCTAAAAACTGTGCGAACAGCCTCTGTAATATTGTTTTAAAAATCGTAAAACTCTTTTGAAAGAAAAGAAACGTTTTAGATAAATCAATAGGATTTCGCATTTTTTAGTTAATGTTATTACTTACAAGTTTTAATAAATAACGAGGATAAATAATCTCTATTCATCTTGCTTTGTATTCAGAAAATTTTAACCCTACGATATGAGGCAAATTAATTTTGCTACCATGTACCGATTCTTCGCCCCGAACAACAAAACAAATATTTTCTTCCGATTTTAACTAAATATGAATAGGAATAAGTTTAAATTGAAAAAGTAACAGAGAATTTTACAATAAAGCAAATACTTTTATTTCGAGTGTAAGATATATTTTAATTTTGTAACAGTTATTTTTAGTTTAATGCATCTTTCCTATCTTACCTGTCTACAACTTAGGAGAATAATATGTAAGTCAAGTTCAACGACTTCAACATTGACTTCGACAAAGAGAGAGTGAAGATTCCGGAATAGCCTTTGGGATACGTCTCTCCAAGCTGTTGGTAAGCTCGGCCGTATTACGTGCCTTTTGATAGCTTCACTAGCTAATTTAATATTACGGGCCAACTAGTTTAGAATTCTGTTAGCTTCGGCTAAATCTCTTTACTTAGGCATTAGCTAGTTCTTAGTTCTTACATTTTACACCCAATTGGAGGCTTTGTTGTACGCCCAAAGAAAGGGCCGAGTGTGTATCTTTATTTGGAGCAAATAAATAAATTATTATTAAACTTTAAAAAACAACTACAATAGCTTTCGCTTTCTCTCTTTAAATAAGATTCAAGAATATTTTAGGCCAAAAATAAATCATAGGGAAAAAGACATCAAATACAATTTCAATGCCGATGAGATTTAGTCAAATCTTGGTTAAACGAGTCAGTGACATGATACCAGACTGACAGTAATTAGTTGGTAATTGTTAAGACCAATATTTCTCATATGGGGAAATTAGCGTGTAATGATAAATTATATTAATGCTTCACATGTAGGAAAGAAAAGTCATGGAAATTCTCAAGTAACCAGTTTCGCTTTAGAACTTATTGTATTTTTTTCCACTAATAAAATATTTTAGAAACATTCCCGATTTATAACAAAAAATGGAGAGAAGCAAATAAAGAAAAAGTATTTAAAATTTAAAATTAAGACTTTGAAATGTATAAAAGTATATTTTTTAATATTTCAAATAAAAAACAATGTCACGTTAATAACATATATAAGAAACTTGTGATTTATATTTAAATTTTATATAGTTATTTTCATTTAATGCATCTTTCCTAGCTCATCTAGCTTCAACTTACAACTTCCTGCCAGAATGAGTTTTTAGAATCGCGTTAAATGCAAATGAGAAGGAGAATAGTATTTAAGTCAAGTTCAACTGCGACAGAGAGAGTAAGGATTCCTGAGTAGCCTCGCGTTTGACTTTGGGTTACGTCTCTTTAAACTGTTGCTAAGCTCGGCCGTATTACGTGCCTTTTGATAACTTCTCTAGCTAATTTCATATTACAGGCCAACTAGTTTAGAATTGTGTTAGCTTCGACTAAATCTTTTTAGTTAGTTCTTATTTCTTGCATTTTAAATCCAAGTGGAGACTTTGCTGTACGCCCAAAGAAAGGGGCTGACTGTATATCTTTATTTGGAGACAATAAAGGGTAATTAACCCTTCTTGAGTTTATGTTTTTGTTCTTGGACTTAAGCGATTATTCGCTTAGTAGTTCATTAGGTTCCCAAGACTTAATTTGACAGAATGAAAGTGAGGAAGCCTACACGATAGACAGCTGAAGCTAGTAATTTGAAAAGTAGAAGAGTTTTTATTATTGCAGACGCTTTTTAAATTCCGAAATGTGTACGACGGAACACCCCGGTAAGGATGCAAAGTTCAGCGGAGCCGAAAATCCCTCTTACGCATCTTCTTCCCAGTGACCCGATACTGTGCGCCATGTACTGCATATGGAATGATCCCTGCAGACTGGTATAGATCTGTTTCGGACATTCATCAACCATCTGCATTCTTTTCCTTAGCCAACTACCACTGTTGGACCCAGAGGCGTATCTAGGGTTTGGGAGACAGCTGAAGATTTTGCACCCCTTTCTTTGTGCCAAGAATGAAAACATTTCATTCTACAATTTCATTACATCAATTTGGCTCTCCTTGGACATTCATCAACCATCTGCATTGTTTTCCTTAGCCAACTACCACTCTTGGGCCCAGAGGCGTATCTAGGGTTTTGGGGACAGCTGAAGATTTTGCACCCCTCTCCGTGTGCCAAGAATGAAAACATTTCATTCTACAATTTCATTACATCAATTTAACGCCCCTTGGATGCTGAGCCCAGGGACAGATGCCCCCCCTTCCCACGCCACTGCTTGGGCTCACCATTGGCCAAGTGGGAAAGTCGCCGAAAAAAGAAAGGCTTGAAAGTTTTATTTTTATCCAAAATGGCGAATTTAACCAAGCAGTGGTTCGAAGGCTACATTGACGCTCTTTCCGAAGAGAAATATGCATACTCCGTTATCCAAAAACGACGTGAGAGTCATGGGTTTGTGATATCTAAAGCGTCGACAGGTAATATGATCATTAAAAAAGGTCCAATAAAAAAAACGTCCAATTGGAGCCTCAAGTGGGAAAAAAATTCCAAACAAGTATCCAAGGAAAAAACGGGCATCTTCGACTATTGCGAAGGTACGCTGTTTAATGTTAAAAGAAAATTCCCTTAGTCAAAGGACAGTTGCAAAATCACTAAAATGCTCGGCGTCCACTGTAAACAAAATGATAAACGTCGATATAAATCTTAAGAAAGCGAAAAAACGCAATTTGCATCGTTTTCTTCCGAAGCATATCGCTCGACGCGGGACACGCTGCAGAATTCTATATCAGAAACACTTATCGAAAGAAAAATGGAAAACAATTGTCACAATAGATGAAGCGTGGGTGTATTTAAATGATTGTAACAAAAAAAGAGCCATTTATTAACATAAAAGGGGAGGAAAAATTTAAACACATGGTTCAAAGAATCGAAAGAAAGTTTTTCTAAGGGATTCGTGATTGTTCCTGGGTTTTCTTATAATGGCGAGTTAAAAATAAAGAGAGTGCAAAAAAATGTCAAGATAAACTCCAAATACTATCAGGAACATATTTTACCGCAAATTGTTTGATAGAAATACCGTCGCCTTACCCACAGTGCCATCCATCTGTGAGACTCCATCGGGACAAAGCTAGCGGTCACACATCAAAATCCACCGTAAATTTCCTAAACGAAATGGAACAAGAAACTGGTATCCAGACCCTACCCTTCACTAATATCCCTACTAAATCTCCCGATGTGTCAGCTATGGATTTTTGTGCTTTCGGACTTTTAAAAAGTGCGTTATCCATACGTTGTCCCTAAACCCTGACAGGACTCTGGAAAGCTGTTCGGGAGGAACGGGATAGAATACCTCTTCTGACACTTCAAAAGGCATTATTATCCTGGCAATTGTGGTGTCGAAAAATAGTTCAGAATAAGGAATGTCAAATAGAACATTTAAAACACAAGAATTTTATGTGATTTAGTTTTGTGAATACAATATACATAGTCTAAAAAATGTGCGAACAGCCTCTGTACACTTACAAGAAGGCTGCCCAGATGGTACAACGGTTAGCAGAGCCGACTTCGATTCCAAGCGGCCCGGGTTCGAGTGCCGGTAAGTTTGTAAGTTATCGTCCCTTCATAAGAGTGTCTCTGTAATAAAATGACTACCACTTATGTCCTTAGAAATGACAAAGTTGAAGTGAGCGGAGGACCCGCCATTGGAAAAAAAATGACAAGAAGTAGAACTACAAACTAAAATATACAAAGGAAAATCAGCTGCATGTGTGTGTATGTGTGATTAAAGCAAACTATCATTGTGATGAAAGCAAAACTTAGTATTGCTGTTGTAGAAAACCTGATTGCACAGATATGTAGAAAAATTGATGGCGTAGAAACGTTGAATGTGGATCCATAATAAACAGAAACTGGCAGCTGATACAGCATAAATCTTCATTTTGATTTCAGTAGACATGTTGCGGCCATACACAATTTGGTGGACTACCTGTGCCTCTTTCAAAATGTTTTGCATTTATGATAGCTTTGCAGTGAGAAAAGAGCGGCAGACAGCAGTTCAACTAGGCCGAAGTATAGAAAGCAAGTGCATTTGTGTTCAGAATGAAATCTTAATTGCGAATGAGTTAGTTTCGGTTCTCAGCGCATTTTACTGGACAATTAATACTGCTCTAAAGAGGAGGTATACCAAATTAAAGTTAAGCATTATCAATTTATTGCAAATTTAAGTCATCATTTTATCGTTAAAATTTACATATTTTTTTATCTTACACACACACGACAATTTCGAGGCAGACCGTGTACAGACGCTTAGGGCAGATGGGTCTATATGCTCGTAGACCTGTCAGATGCGTTCCACTTACTACAACTCACTGTCGCCTGCGGTTAGCCTGGAGTCGAGAGCATGCATTGTGGACACCGCAACTGTGGGCTTGTGTGATGTTTTCTGACGAGTCCAGGTTTAGCTTGCAGTCTGATTCTCGCCGGACTTTCATATGGAGACCTCCAGGTACCCGTTATTACCAAGAAAACATCATTGAACGACACCGTTACGGTGGTGCAGGAGTGCTCGTTTGGGGTGGAATTATTCTGGGTTCCAGAACTGACCCGCATTTTCAAATTGGAACCAGGACAAGCCAAATCTATCGGGACGTCATTCTGGAACAACATGTACGTTTGTTTCGGGGCGCCGTAGGCGCACAATTTGTGTTTATGGATGACAACGCCCGTCCTCACCGTGCAAACATCATAAGCGAATGCCTTCAATCGGAGGATCTCACCCGTATGGACTGGCCAGCATTCTCAGCGGACTGGAATCCAGTAGAGCACGTGTGGGACATGCTTGGCCGACGAGTTGCAGCCCGTCAACCTCCTCCTACATGTCTACCGGAACTTCGGAGAGCATTGATTTTTGAGTTGTGTAATATCCCCCGAGATCAGATCGATGATTTGATACTCGGCATGCCTAGTCGTTGTACGGACTGTATTGCATCGTCTGGGAGACATACAATGTATTAACAATCATACCAACCATGTAATATTGTTTTTTTGTAAATAGGTTTTTTTTTTGTAATTTGCTCCTGGGAGAAAAAATCGCTAATTTTTTTAATAATATCCAACATATAGCATCTTTTTTAGCTCTTTACCTTTTGTTTAATAAATAAGCTTTACAAATAAGTCAAATTTGTTTTGCTTCCATCTCTTCCTTTGCCTGATTTTGCATTATCCTTAATTTATGGACATGAATGTAGAAAGGGTAGGACAGATGCACAAACTTAAAATAACTGTTAATAAAATTAGGATAAACCTTACAAGTTTATCTGTAAAGAATGCAAAACTGAGAAAATTGAATTTTAATTTCTCAATTTAACAGTTTTTTGAATGCCGACAGACGCCGCAGAAACATTTCGACGCCTTGCACCTTGTTCTGTTTATAACACATAACACAGATACAGGCTATATTTATTAACAAGTGCACAATATGCTTGTCCAAAATTTGATAAACGGGTATTTTTTAAAAATTCTATCAAATATTAAGTGGATTATCTTCCTTTTTTTTAAAAATTACCGTGTTGTTGAATACACGGGTGCTTCATTTTCGTGTCAGAGGTCTGTTCAGAAAATCTTCAGCCCATAACTTTAATATCCATGAGTTCAAACTTTTATTGAGAATGGTTCTCGCAATAAAAAGAAAAAAATTATCCTTTTCATTAATCTCCTTCACCAGAATTCTTTCCTCTGGCGAAAGTTGATTAAAAAAGAAGTTTGAAAGATGCTTTTAATGGAAAAAAGGAAATGATTACTTAAAATGAACAGTGCCTGTTTTTTACTATGTGTTAAACTTAATATTATGGTAATGAAAATGACTGTTTTTTGTTAACGTTTATATCTTATAATTACATTATCAGTAGTAAGTTCTTTTTTATTATTGTTTGTCCATCTTAATTTATTTAATTTAATTTTCTTAGCATTATTTTTTATTTTTAGTCCAAAGGGGCTTTTTCTCTGAAGGACTATTGTTTTCGTTTTGCGATTTTGCGTCGGAAACATTAAAAGTCTGTTTGAATTTTCAAACTGTTGCCACAAAATATTGCAGCACTGTATTATATTTAAAGAAATTAAATAAGGAAGAGTGTGCATCAATGTATATATGTTTCTCGCATTGTGATGAAACGACGGTACCTAGAGCCATCGAATTTTTAATGCCGTCATCCTGCTGCGAATACAGGAATCCGGAAGCCCAAATTTGAAATTTGGAATTTGGTTTATTAACTATTTCGCATTTTGTAAAGCTTTAACGAATTTTTGATGAACAAACTCGAGGATTTCAAAGCGGGCCATGGCAACGTCGTACAGAAAAAAACATTTTTATCTGCAGCGCGTGAGACTGCGCGTAGGAAATTCTAAAGATAGGCTCGGTTTAAAATTATTTTGCGATATTGTTCTTTAACTTTATTTTATGGTTTAAATGCGAAGAACATGATATTCAATAAATAAAAGTAACATACAAAATGTTTAAAAAACGCCCCTTTGGACGTAATTCATTTTTTTTGTCTTTTTTATTTTTAAATATTGGCCTAAAAATAACGATTATATGCTTAAGGGATGTAAATTACGTCTGGGAAATTTGTGACAAAATATGCGTGTAAGAAGCAAAAACTAACGTTAAACATATTTAAAATGTATTCGTTAAAATGTATGAAAATAATATGTCATAGATTTCCATCGATGTTACGTTGTAGAATGATCAGGTACATAATCGGAGTAGAAAACATCGTCTGTGACGTCGCCGAGCTCCAAACCACCTGATTATACCACGCGGTACAAAAAGCTCCCAATTATACCACGCGGTACAAAAAGAGTAAAATCTCCTACAGTATGGGTAACATTGTTTGATAATTATAGAATCAAAAATTCTGACGAGTTCTTTGTGCGGAATATTAATTATCCGCATTTTGCATTTCATTTAAACTTATAGGATTGAATTAAATCTACTTGGTCGATAGTGCATAAACCATAATAGAATAAATACACTCTTTAAAATTCACCATATTTGTTTACCATAGCGACACTCTGGAGCTAGGTTCACTTAACAGAGTTACAACTCATTCATTTTATAACTCAGAATGCACAAAAATTACTTACATCATCTAAATAATTGTCCAATCATTGCCACATGTTCTATTCAAGTACTACGACAAATCTAAAACGATGTATAGAATAAATTAAACAAACAAACAAAAAACAGTTTTTTACAGACTGATTAAGCATATCTCATTCAATTAATTCAGTTCTCACTTCGCGACAAGGCAAAAATACATAAAAACTCAAAATATCTCTGTTGAAAGTTACGAATTAAATCTTAAACACTTATTTCCTCGAATAAATTCCAGAATGGATTAAGCATGGTTTAATTCACGATAATAAAAGTTAGTGTTGTCTTTGTTGTTGCGAAGCTTTGTTTCTTTAGACTGGCAACAAATCCACTATTCTCCTAAGTTTCAAATGTAAACAAATATGGCTGCCATATGAAAAATGATTAGGCCTAGCCGCACATAAAGAACTTTTAAATTGTTGATAATTCTACAAATATTGCATGCAGATTTACTAAAGGCATAAAAACCTTAACCGGAAGATAAGAACAACATACTTCAATCATTTTTAAAGCAAAAAATGCGCTATTTACCAACATATAAGAATAAAAAAACTGAGCTCATCAGGCCGAGTAACAGAGCGGATATATATATACATATATTTTTGATGCGGCCTATTGCAACCAAAATAGGAGGTGCACATGTACGTGTTAGAGCAGTCATATATAGAAAATATTAACGTTCTGAGGTTATTCGTTTTTGAGTTATACGAGATACATACATACATAGGTACGTACGCACAGACGCCACGAAAAAAAAAATCTCTTCAGAATCCATTTTAAATCAGTTTTATAATTTTTTTGGGAAAAAAATGTCATTTGTTCTGTCTTTACTTTCAAATATCACGCAAAAACATTGTTAAATTACATTACATAGCGGAGAAAAATGAATATTTTCTTGAAATACGATACCCGATATGTTTCGCGATCACAATACTTCCTTTTTACTTCGCACAATGAATTAAAAACAGTTCTGTTTGCGTGTCTGTGTCGAAGACACTATACAAACATCCATGCCTTCTCCGGGATTCAAACCCTGGCCCTTGGTGCTTCGGTACCGTAGTACGCTCCCCTAGCCACTATTCCGTCTGGGCGGCATATCTTTATTTTATATTTAATAATATTCATGTCTGCCATAATTTAGATCATATTTTATTTGTATCAGTTAATGCTGATTGATCTTTTTGATAGAATTTGGCCCTTGAAGTGCAGTTAATAAAACGCTTTACTTTTTAACGACATATATTATGTCTCTTAATACAGAAAACGTTATGCTTGGCCTAGCAATGAAGTTGCTCCTGTTGCCTATCAAAGAATCTGTAACACTTTTTAAAATATAGGTTAGGTCTCATATTTTTGGGAATTTTGTATTTAAATAGTTAATTTTAGTAGAATTATAACTAAAATTGTTTATTTCCCCATACAGTGCTGCATGAGACAAATTTTAAGAGAAAGCTACAGTGTCTCACAAAAGTAATGGGACACTTGTGCTTTACAAAAGGAAACCGTAATAAAATAAATTAAAAAAACATGTAAAAATTTTTTGTGGGTGGGTTTCATACTTAAATTTAGTAACAATTATTACATAACATACATTTTCTCAAAATATTAAAATATTAATTTAATAAAAATACAATTGTTTAGAACGGAGCAAAAAATGGCTCACATGTGATGGGACACCATTAGACTATGCAACAAAAATCGTCTAAAAATATTTTTTTGGGTTTTTATTTTTACTCAAAAGCAATTGGCAATAATTTATAAAATCGTCTGCATTATTTCTTTCCAGTTTGTTTTGGAAGTTTTGTGTTTTTTAGCTCTGTGCAGCTAGGAATGCTAAACGAAAAGAAACTTTGCCTGAAATTCGAAAATTAGTTATTAATTTGCATATTGAACGTGGAAAATCTATTAGAGAAACTGCTGAAACAGTTAACTTGAGTCATTCAACAGTTTTCAATATCATTAAACGATATAAAAAGAATCATATGATTCAGGATAAAAGAAGACCTGGCCGACCATCAAAGCTATCCAATGGAATAAAGCGAATTATCGTTCCAAATATTAAAAAAAATCCAAGAATGAGTGCTCCTAAAGTTGCTGCTGATTTACCAGCATTATGTGGAGTAATTGTTAATCCTGAGACTATTAGAAGAGTAATTCGATCTACTGGATATCACGGTAGAGCAGCCAGGAAAAAATTCTTCGTAAGTGAAAAGAATGGAAAACTCATACTGGCTTTCGCAAAATCCAACATAAATATTAGAATTTTGATTACTGGAATGAAGTCATATTTGCTGATGAGAGTAAATTTAATATATTTTGTTCTGACGGTAGAATCTTGGTGTGGAGAAAACCCAGGGAAAAATTTCGCAAACAGAACATGGTGGAGGAGGAGTTATGGTATGGGGGTGTATGTCGTCCGCTGGAGTAGGTAATCTTGCTTTTATTGACAGTATAATGGATCAGTAAAAGTATATTGGCATATTAAATCAAAATTTGAAATCTTCAGCACGAAAATTGAACCTTCATAACGATTATAAATTCTACCAGGACAATGACCCCAAGCACACTGCTTTGAACGTTAGACTCTGGCTGCTGTATAACTGTCCTGACATCATAAAAACACCACCACAATCTCCAGACTTAAATCCCATAGAGAATATTTGGCAAGAATTGAAATCAAGAATTCGCAAACACACCATTTCTTCAAAACGACAATTAAAATCGGTGCTTCGAGAAGAATGGGGTAAAATCACCCCAGAAATCACAAAAACATTATTCGAATCCATCCCAAGAAGATTAAATCATGTTTTAAAAGTAAAAGGAAATCCAACAAAATATTAAAACCTTTTAAAAAGTAAAATTTTTGAATAAATATTTGGTGGAAAAGTAAGTGTCCCATCACTTATGTGAGCCATTTTTTGCTCCGTTCTAAACAATTGTATTTTTATTAAATTAATATTTTAATATTTCGAGAAAATGTATGTTATGTAATAATTGTTACTAAATTTAAGTATGAAACACAACCACAAAAAATTCTTATATTTTTTTAAATTTATTTTACCACAGTTTCCTTTTGTAAAGCACAAGTGTCCCATCACTTTTGTGAGACACTGTATGCCGGAAAAGTAGAAATACAGGAGCACGTGCAATCAACATTGAGTAAAAGTTTATATCTTGGTAATTTATATTTAAATTGTATAAATATAATTGATCACTAGGTTAGCTGTAACCGTAATCCCATACTCTTTCTACTCTCCAGAAATCTCGAGAAGCAGACATTACTAGAAAGATCTTACGCTGCCGATTGAAAGCTATAAAAAAACAGAGAGAAAACATCTCGCCGAGTTGTTCAGTTGGTTGCTTAGTTACTGTTGTTACGAATGGTTGTTCCGCGCAAATTGGTATAAATCGGATTAGCTTTATGTTTGCATTGCGTTTTATTTTAACGTTTTCAGTAGTTTGAAGTATAACTACTGATTATATTGAGTGATATTGTGAATACTTGTACGAATATCTCTGAGGAAAATGTCAGCGTTCTATTTCGTTTAATAAGTATAAATTTTATTAAGCTATTATCGGATTTGTGCAATCAATCTATTACGAATTCCTACGCACGCAATAATATTCTACGCACCACACGATTCTAAAAAAATTCTCCGCTCTCTTGCTCTTTCATTTTAAGGGTTGATGCGTGATTGACAAAGTTTGGAAATCCTTATTTTAAAAAAAATATATTTTTTAGAAGTCGTTTCGATGCAAGTCGTTTCTAAGTAACTAAACCAATCTCTTTTGCTGAAGAATATTTATGTTTTGTGTCAGGTTGAAATATAGGATTGAACGTTTCCTTCGTGATATAAAATGGCTAAAGTTTAAGGGGTGACCTTTCATTTTAGACCACATAAATTTCTCCAGATGTCGCCGTACTTTATGTGGCGTTTAAAGATAAATAGCCAATCTATATAAAAGAACGATACCCATTTCTCAAGCATTCTAATCCAGATGAATAATTTCTCTTGAATATCGTCTCGATGTCATTTGCCACCCCATCACGCATACTGACTTTTTGAAGCGTAGTTACTTTTTCTGGAGAAATAACCTGTCTTTTAATACTCTGTAAGATCTATTCCCCTTTATTAATAATATGCCTGTAAATTTGTGCCTCTTGTTCATAAATTTAAATTTGAAAAGTGAATACTTAAGAGTTAAAAAATATGTACACTGCGAAAGAAAAAAAAAGGGACAGTTCTATATCTTCCGTTTATAATGAATTTCCTTTGTTGAATTGGGCGTGGCCTGCTATCACCATAAGACTAACTTCTCGAGATTCCAGAAGTGACCTGCATGTTCAAATTGGAACCATGACAAGCCGAATCTATCGGGACGTCATTCTGGAACAACATGTACGTTTGTTTCGGGCGCCATGGGTGCACAGTTTGTGTTTATGGATGACAACGCCCGTCCTCACCGTGTAAACATCGTAAACGAATGCCTTCAATCGGAGGATGTCACCCGTATGGACTGGCCAGCATTCTCACCATACTTCAATCCAGTAGAGCACGTGTGGGAGATGCTCGGCCGACGAGTTGCAGCCCGTCAACCTCCTCCTACATGTCTACCGGAACTTCGGAGAGCATTGCTTTTTGAGGGGTGTAATATCCCCCAAGATCAGATCGATAATTTGATACTCGGCATTGTACGGACCGTATTGCATCGTCTGGGAGACATACAATGTATTAACAATCATACCAACCATGTAGTATCGGTTTTTTGTAAATAGGTTTTTTTTTGTAATTTGCTCCAGGGAGAAAAAATCGCTAATGTTTTTAATTATATCAAACCTATAGCATCGTTTTTTGCTCTTTACCTTTTGTTTAATAAATAAGCTTTACAAATAAGTCAAATTTGTTTTGCTTCTAACTCTTCCTTTGCCTGATTTTGCATTATCCTTAATTTTTGGACATGAGTGTAAATGTGTTGGAGGGCAGTCTGACATGGGAGACGCAAATTGAATTCTATTAGTTATTAAATGAAGTAGAATTTAACAAAACTCGTTGTAAAATTCGAAATAAATCCTATCAATTAATTAATTAAGCGTAAATTTCCAGTTATTACCGAAGTTATGATGGATCTGTTACTTCTGTTTTATCTCGTTTATTTGTTTATTAACAAATGCAAATACTATCATTTCACAGTTTAAATGCAACTCTACATTTCACTGTGATTTATAAAGCTTAAAGATAAAAAGACAGTTGTGACTAAAATAATAATACCATTAAATTCTCAAATGAAAGTAAAATATTCCCTAAGCCAAAAGGTCGTTTTCGGTTTGATAAAATGCGAGAGAGTTAAATTCAAGCTCAGCCGGTGGCAAACAGAATTCAGCGCGAGCTCCCGGAGAGTCAGGGTTCCGCTTTTTTGAGCTTTATTTTTTTTAATATGAAGCTTTCGTGATGAGAAATAATTTGGGAAAGAGAGTAAGACCGAAATCTTAAAATTATCTTTGGCTTAGCTGTTAGGTTGCTGATACGGCATGCTGTGACTGGTTGTGTTTGAATTGTTACGTAAATTATTTTCAGTATAAAATAACCTCATATAATTGCTTCAAATATTATCACTGATTTGTGGAAGAAGTAAAACTTTTTCCTTTCGATTTGATATTAAAAACATGCTCAGAAAAATCTTTCCAAAATTTTTGGATTGTTATATTTATATTATATCACATGCATTTATCATCCACGCATTTCCTGAGAGATTTCCTGCATTGTTACGCTTACATGGTACATATGCATTAGGCTAATTGAATAAAGAGCCTAGGAATGTCCGGAAGGTTCCTAGGAAGCCTAGGAAGGAATAAAGAGTCTTTCGGGACTAAGAGGAAGCATAACTTTCGTGGAAGATTTTCTAAAGCCAACTAACTCTACTTACCCTACACTTTGGGAAAATAAATTCCGGCAGTCAGCCGATTCGCGAGGGTCGAACTGTTTTATTTACTCCATCACTGTTGGGAGTTCCTGCAGGAATACCGATCAGTTGCGGTCCAGTCGTAAATTTAAAGAAGAGAAAACACGGAAACGCTAGAAAAAACGGGACAGCTAGCGGGGGAAAATGTTACGGCCGTTTAAACATCTAATTTCTCTGCATTATACTTTATAGATAGGAAAATAGAAATACTGAATTTTTTGAATGAATGCCATTTTGTACTATGGAAATGGATTATTGAGAGATAAACTGTAAGTCAAATACATAATATTTTAAAGAAATAGGAGTAGAATGACACACATTTGTTACATCGCAAGTTTGTATTTTAAATATTGAGTTTTGTATTTAGAATGCCAGGTTATATTGTAGAGTCATCAGGCTGTTTCGAAGCCGAACACATGAAAATGAGAAACGCCCTCGCCGGGATTCGAACCACGGACCTCTCGAATACGCGTCAAGCAACACGAACTACAACACGAAGGCATAATAAGAAGGCGGGAGAACTACCTTATAAACTTTGTGTTAAAATTTTGTGCACCGAAAATTTTGTGTTCCTGCCCGCTGGCCGAACTGCTTGCTTTTGCATGCACACTCTACTATTTTAACAAGTGTTTTCTTGGCTACTATTTTAACAATTGTTTTTTTTACTGTATTTAGCTTTTTAGGTTTTTCCGTATTATACAATTTTTAATGAAGATGTTTTGAGTTTTTACGCCCTTTTGCCTTACCGGGAAGTGAGAAATGAATTGATCGAACGAGAAACATATCTCTAATTAAATTCGAGGAAAAAAAATTAATGAAGTGAAGCAAAAAGGTGTATGATTTTATAGGCCGTAAAAGAAAGTTATGTGATGTCCACTTCAGATATTTTATATCAGTTTAAATAACAAATAAAAATATTTCTTTTAAAGCAATGTCTTTTGAGTTGAGCAATTTATTATTCAAATTCTAAGAAATGTTCCACGCGTATAGGAGAAACAAAGCTGCTTGCAATACGTACGGAGCTCTTCTTCCCAAGCCAAGCAGGAATAATATAATATTAATGGAAAAGAAAATGCCAAAGTTCCAATGAAGTATAATTATTCGAATCTGCAATACGTAAGCAAGAATTAATTTTGTTCTCCGTATATTATTAATAAGACGAGCTAGGGGTTGATCTGAAGCCGTTTTATGAATTTTGAATTCATGAAGAAATTTTTCTAAATGTAACCTTTAACATATCATTTATATTAATTTATCATTTAAATTAATGATATATCATTTATATTAATAATATGATTAACTAATATTATATTAATAAGTCTCCTTTTTTTCCGCTTTGGTGTTTTATTTAGGCGCAAATGAGAAATCAGAGCAGTTTCGTATTTGGAGAATCAGATTCAGGAATCATACTACTCGAAAGAAAAAAAAGTTGAACCACACCAGGGGGAGGGAAATGCATTGCAGTAGAAAAATATTACAGATTGTGTTTCATTTATTTTGATAAATTTACAGGTAGGTAGTGAAAACTTGTAGAGACATTAGGTATTTGGAAGCAGGGAACATGAAAAATGAGCAACGCCTTCTCGGGGAATCGAACCACGGCTCTCTCGGTTACGCGTCGAGCGTGCTGACCACTACACCACGAAGGCATGCAAAGAAGACGGGGGAAACACCTTATACTCCCCCTTTTAAAGGCAACTGGAGTTTAGGAGACCCACTCGCTAAATCCCGGTGATGAGAATCATCATCCACCACCTTTTTAGTTCGGGCGCCAGTGTAGAGACATTAGGTATTTTGGAAACAGGGGACATGAAAAATGAGCAACGCCTTCGCCGGGAATCGAACCACGGCCCTCTCGGTTACGCGTCGAACGCGCTGACCTCTACAACACGAAGGCATGAGAAGAAGGCGGGAGAAAATACCTTATAAGCTAACTGCATTTTATACGACTGTTTTATAAGACTAACTATTTTTCTGTTATTAAGATCACTGTTTTTCATTACACACTTTTCGAATGATTTTGTTTTAATGTATTGTATTTCAAGGAAAATATTCACTTTGTTACTGATATAATTTTATATAGACAGAAAATTAGAGAACGTATTTGGAAAACACTATTATTTCTTCCCATTTTGATTTGATTTCCCATTCCCATTTTGATTCAATAAACTATTAATAGTTTTTATAGCTTTAATGGACAAATTTGGTCATTATTGGTCTTTTCCGTGATTTTATTGCATATGATGCGAACGTTTAAGAGAAATTATGTTTAACTCTAGTTATGGAATAGAACTTTGTCAATAAACTCTTTATTGCACTTTAAATGAACTGTAACAGAAGTTATGTTTTATTAATGATTCAAAACAAGCACATTTAGCAAGACATTCTATGTATGTATTTCTTACACATTTCTGTTATTTTTAATTCATTTTGTTTGCAGTGAAAATTCACATTGAATACTAAAAGGAATACTACTCATAAATATCATACTCTTAAAGAATACTATTCATAATTATAAATAAGTTAATATGATAAATAACGATCAACACTGATATAGTTTATCTTCTTAATGCATTTAGTATCGCATATATATTTGTTATAAGAAATTTCTTTTAATAAAAAAAAAGGCAGTTAAAAAGAAAGTGCACAAATATTTCTTGAATTTCCGAGCCCACCAGTGGCCGAATGGTGAAATCCTTGAACGTTGGTAGTTTCGACATGCTTTGATTTCAAACGAAAGAACCGCCTGCATGGCCGGTTTCGTAGTGGTTTTTATCCATGCTTTCTCTTCAGTTAGGCATATAGCTCAATGTGCTTTGTCATAATCAACAAACCAATCTTTAATTTCCGAAGATTTATTTAAGCTAAATACCCACATTTAATGTTTAAATGTTTTTTTCCCCCTTATCGCAATTAATTGTGGCAGCAGAAAAGTTTTCGATTTGGCCGGAATTTCATTAAGAATAACTTTGATATCACCGTGTTTCACAAAAAGTGATTTTGGGAAATTCCTTATCGATAACTTTCTTAGATACGCAGAAAACGCTACTTCTTTTTACGCTGAAAATCACTGTTTTCGGATATATTCTCCTTATTTTTTACATCACCTTTTAAGGACTCGCAAGGAAAATTTTCTAAGCAATTATATTGTTTTGCTTAATAAACTGGTTATGTGTTTGTAAGGTTCAGTAAAACGCTCTGCCATATAAAAGGCTTAAAGCTGAGATTGAAAGGAAATGAAATGGACCTTAGGATGTGAATACTTCCTATGCGTTTAATGCGTTTTAGCGAAATATTAAAGGTTTCATTAAATGTTCCTTTTCTGATTTCGGAATTTTCAGCTCATTTTACTGGATTTTGGGTTCGTTTTCAAACCATTTGCTCATCTTTGAAGGGTCAAATGTTAAAACTATTATTCACTTTGGCATTTTCACTGTATTTCGTATGACGTTCAAACAGAGAATAGAAAATTTTCCTTTCTTACCAGCACTGAAACCAAAAATATTAAGAAACAGAACTGTTTATCGCATTTAAAACAAAAAATAAAGTGTAAAGAAGAGGAATCTTATGTCTGATCACCCTTAAAATTGCTAGAGTTATTCAAATTCTGCGCCATACTGAGGTTGTATTTTTGCTTAGTTTTAAAGGATTGACTGACATCGGCACGAAACTGTTTAATGACTTAATTCTTTGTTCGGCGACATTCTTCTATCGGTTAAAGTTTATAATCAATTAATTTTAAAAATATTAAAATACAAATTTTAAAAAAAATCTGAAAGGTTTCAGATTTTAAATTACGTCCAAAGGGGCGTTTTTTAAACATTTTGTATGTTACTTTTATTTATTGAATATCATGTTCTTCACATTTCAACCATAAAATTTAGTTCAGGAACAATATCGCAAAATAATTTTAAACTGAGCCTATCTTTAGAATTTCCTACGCGCAGTCTCACGCGCTGCAGATAAAAATTTTTTTTTCTGTACAACGTTGCCATGGCCCGCTTCGAAATCCTAGAGTTTGTTCATCAAAAATTCGTTGAAGTTTTACAAAATATGAAATCGTTCATAAAACAAATTCCAAATTTCAAATTTGGGCTTCCGGATGCCTCTATTCGCGGCAGGATGACGGCATTCAAAATTCGATGGCTTTAGGTACCGTCGTTTTATCACAATGCGAGAAACATAAATACATTTATGCACATTCTTCATTATTTAATTTCTTCAAATTTAATACAGGGCTGCAGTATTTTGTGGCAACAGTTTGAAAAGTGATACAGACTTTTAATGTTTCCGACGCAAAATCGCAAAATGGAAAGAATACAGGGACAAAGCCCCTTTGGACTAATAAATCTTAATGTTTATAATCAATTTTGATTTTATGTTAAATTGAAAGAAATATTCTATAGTATTTTGATAGCATTCTCCGAACTGTTTTCTATGTTTTTGCATAGAAACGGGTGGGATTTCAGCAATCTGATAACAATATCCGATCAACTGAGATTGCAATAAGCGGCGTATACTGTTATATAATATTAAGAAATATATTTCCTTACCAGCTGCTCCAGAGAAGCTTTTTTATGCTTACATACCAAAAAAAACGGAAAGCTAAAAAACGAGTTTAAAAAGCTTTTGGTTTGGAAAATAATTACGGTTCATGATGCAGACATAGTTCCAACTGCGCATGTTCGTGACGCCGAAAAGATATTTGAGACACCTTCATTAGCCGGTGTACTTTCTTAAATGTGAAAGTTCATTTTTAATCCAAACAGTGAACTACAGCCCTTTAATTTAACAACAAAAATATTAGACATCTAAACAATTCGGAAAAGAAATCTCAAATTACGACATGTACACTGCCAAGGGGAAAAAAAAAAGTTCTATTTCTCGCGTTCTACTGGGCCGATTGACGAAATTTAACTTGCGTTTCTCATGTCTCGAAAGCGTGACTTAGAATATATATTAGATTTACATATAGCATTATTCTAACATATTGTTTCAAAAGAATATAGTAAAGTTAAATTAAATTTAAATAATTCTCTTGCGCCATTGCTGCAAAGAATGAAATTTGAATTTAACAAAATTTCTAGTCGTAAAAAGTAAAAAATTAATTATAGAAATAGGTTTAAAAGAAATTATAAATAATTTATATTGCTCGAACTAATCTACAATATCATTTAAACTCTGAGAACATAAGTAAATCAAGTGCAAAGTATCAAAATCTATTTATAAATATAAAATTGTAATAATTTTTTTTTAAATCCTAAAAATGATAAATATGCATAAGTGAATAATTGTTGAGCTGGCAGAAGACAGACTTATCGAGAGGAAGTTGCACTCAAACCTAACTCTTCAATTATTCAATTCATGTTTCGTCATTTTGTAGAGACATTAGGTATTTTTGGAAGAATCAGACATGAAAAATGAGCAACGCCTTCGCCGCAAATCGAACCACGGACCTCTCGGTTACGCGTCGAGCATGCAGACCACTACACCACGAAGGCATGCGAAGAAGGCAGGAGAAATACCTTATAACTTATGTAGGCAAGTGTGAAATTCAAAACCAAAAGTAAAACCAAATGATGTGACCTACCAAAAGCAATTCAAATGAGTGGAACTTTTAGAAAAGAACAAATCAAAGCCAATACAAAACAATACCCTTTATAAAACCAATCTTTTAGAAAACCAATTTAATTTAGAAACTCTTGCCCACAAAAAACTTCCCCGACACGAATATGCATATAAACAAAAAAAAATAAACTAGAGACTAAATTAAATAATACTAAAAAAATATAATAAAAGCAAGTAAAAAGTAAGTTTTAAATTAAATTAATTAATTTACCATTATATCTATTGGAGTGTGGACAAGGAGCAGCATGTCAAATTAAGTAATGTAAAGTAGTGTTTCTTCTAGTTATAAAAGAGGGCGTTAGTAAAAGGTAAAGTTGAGTGATAAGCTTCTTTATGTAAGAACCATTTAAAAAACTATTTAAAATTATTCTGCAAACTATATGTAATGTAAAAACGTATAAAGTGTGTTCTGTAGCTAAAAAATTTTTTAAATCTATCTGTGTAGTAAAAATGTGTAAAAATTATGAAAAAGCAATTATTCTAACATAGGTATTTTGACACAAAATCAGACTTCTTCTGAAATAACATACCAATTTTTTTACATATTTCGATTCTACGACTCGAATTATGCCAAAACGCCAAGTTTTGTAAAAATAGCACGAGTAGTTTTTAAAATATTAGCTCTCAAAATTTTAGCTCTTCAATATTAATTGAATTTTGTATATATTTATTAATATCTCTTTTTTGTTACACTTACTTGATTCCTTTTTTTAGATTTAGAAATTTAGGTTCATTCCAAATAAAATTCACGCATTTTTTATGATTTATTTTTAAAATTTGTATTTTTAAATAATTTTTATATATTTATCAAAAAATGTTTTGAATTATAACCTATGAAATTTTTAACATCATCTTAAAGTAGATGTATTTCTAGGCACACCTTCAAAAAAATAGAGTTTTTTATTCAAAATTTTCTAAGATGTACATGAATTTACACATTGGAGCGTTTTGAAATTTGGCATCTTTGTTTTTGAGCGATTATCATTACAAATGTGGTTTATGGATTTTGTTGCAGTGAATTGCCTCAACTATTTTTAATCTTAAATTTCAAATAAATTTTTACGGAGAATTAATGCTATGGAATATTTCTCCTCAATGACGCGTAATAAATATTTATTAATACTATATAAAAAGATATTTTTTTAAAATTATAGTTGATTTTGTTCAAATCTTTAAAATTCTTTTTTAAATTTCTTTCTTTTTTCCTTTTTTTTTTAAATAATTTGTAATAATAAAATTTTACATTTGCCTCGCTATCGCTTGTTAGTTTACTTTAACTTCATTTAAATCGAATTGTCTAAAACTGAGAACTTTCGTTCGAAGTTTTATAAAATGTTTTATTTTTTTGTCATTTAGCAAAAAATCTTTTAATTAAAATATTCATCCTTTGGACTTTGCTTTAAATTTTATTTATAGTTAAAATGCTTAGAAAATGAAAAGCTGCCTTCAGCTGGCGTAATTGATATTTTAAAAAAATTGACAAGAATGCAAAATATATGGAAGTGTAACAATCGGAAAATCTTTTCTTGTGTGAGCACTGAAAATAAATTTAGAAGAAAATTAAGGAGAAAAGTGAGCAAAAATTTGAAGGGGAATTCTGTCTTATTTATATATAGTTTCTGAACGGCCCACTGAAGGCGTGTCAACTGTGCTTTACTGTATTTTCCCTTTTAATATGTGCAGTTTTCAAATGCATCGTAGTCTGGTCACAAAGTATGCTTTCGAAAGAAACCCAATTCAAATAAATAAAATCAAATTCTAGACATTTTTTTATATTAATAAATACATTTCAAATGCGCAGCACGAATGAATAAATAGAAAATTTTAAAACAGTTATCTGAAGAGATAATGCAGCACAAACAATTAAAATAAAATTCTGAAAATTTAAAAATGACCTAAAATAATAACTAAAAATATAGTATAAAGAAACCTATTTGAAAAAATAAACGATGCACCTTTTATTTAAACTACGCAGTTCGAATGACTAAATAGAAAGTTTTAAAAAAGTTCTTCGAAAGAAGCCATGCAACTTAAACAATTAAAATGAAATTCGAAAAAGAAAAAAAATCCTTAAAATAATAACAATTATAGTTAAAAATACAATATAAAGAAAATTATTTGAAAGTAGGGAACGATTGTGACTTTTTCCAGCTCACGCTCATGTAAAAAGGGAAAGGAAAATAGGTTGCCATATATTAAAAAGGTCGCTAAGTGAACTATTCTTGGCGCAAAATGAAAAAAAATGCGCCAAGTTAAAATTTTGAATTTCTTCGTAGATTCCGACCAAATTTTACAAAATTTAATATCTAGGCGTAATTTGAGTCGTAGAATCGAAATATGGGTAAAACTGCATATTATGGGCCAGTTTGGCACATTTTCGAAAGTCGCCAAATCAGTTATTTTCGCGCGTTTCAGAAAATCACTAACTCATCATATCGCCATATTAGATGGTTGCGAATTTGAATGAATCTTGTAAACATGCAAAAAATTGATCGTGTAAACATGCAAAAATATCTAAAACAGAAGTTCAAGAAAAACAACGATAAATATTTGAAAGTTAATAACTATGTATTTTATGGCATCAACAATATTAAAACTTTTCATAATACATACCATTTTTAAGACAGTAGCAAAATGGAGTAAAACGTTTTAGCAGGAAATTTAAGAAATTGTAATAAGTAGTAAATGAGCAATAAATGATCGGAAAGCATTGGCTCATATTTAATCTAAAACTTTACAAAAAAATGCAGAAGAAAAGGAAGATAAAATTCAAAATTTCGATCTACTAACTACGTAATTTATATTTTTACAATAAATTTTCATTTATAATAAATAGTAGAAACTCGTATTTGTTTATAAACTGTAACCTTAAATTGTAACCTTAAACTGTAACCTTAAAAGATTTTTATGACGCCAAGTGACTACCAGATTTGGCGCGATTTCGCTTCATTTGGCGACTGGCCCGTAATCTGCAGTCTAGCCGAAATATGTAAAAACAATTGGTATGTTATTTCAGAAAAAGTCCGATGTTGTGTCCAAATACCCATGTTACAACAGTGCTATATATAAATCTAATATATGTCCTAAGTCGCACTTTCGAGACATGAAGAACGCAATTTGAATTTCGCCAATCGGCCCAGTAGCACAAGAGATTTTGTCTGTCTTTTTTTTTTTTTTTTTTTTTCTGTGTACATTCAACGCTTTTAGGGCAATGAATTTTTGCGTAGAATTAGGAAATGAAATGATATCAAAAACGATCTAAAATCTCTCGAAAAGGAAATATTTTATTACAAGGAAAAACCGGATGCAATTCGATTTATGTCGCATCGCACAAAACTGTAAAAACGGCGCGGCTGCAAGTGGAATGGAATTTCACCGAACAATAATTTTTTACCCCTCGCCAGCCTATATGCAGCATAAGGGAGTAGTTCCTTATTAAGACTGAATCGTTAATCAATCGGGTTATTTTGCCACTTGTTTCTTATACCTTCGCTTGATTAGCAATTAAATTTTGGAGGTCGCTATAATAAGAAAGTACCCGTAAGAGATATAATGTTTTCGGACTCAAGAATCAATAGCGAGTTTTTAGTGAATAACCACGAATTAGGATCAACACGATACTCTTTTACTACTTTTACAATTACGTTTACCTGTCTGTATGTGCGCGACGGTATTTTTGCCCGCGTTAATTTTTAATGGAACTTCTAAAAATTTATATTTTCCGTATTTGAGCTTTCTGGATTCGTATAAAGGGCTGATTAGATTTGAGGTAAAATTGGACAAACGGCAGTGGTATTTTACAAGAAATCATTCATAGTATTTAATGGCCAACCGGAATTAGTACTTTACTTGAAGACCGTGACAGCTCATATGAACACCTGTATTAAAATATGGTTCAGAACTTTTCAATTTTAGTATTGAAGACTTTTGCACGGAGGGAGATAGCAAATTAGGTTTTGACTAAAACTGATATACCGGAAGTCATATTTTACTTGAAGCTCTGAACAGACCTTCGTAAAAAATATATTATAAGACAATATCCAAAACTTCTCGAATTCGGTATTTAAAATACGCATACTGGCAACAACATATTACATTTATATGCAAATGTATGCTTAGCGTTATATTTAACTAGCTTTTACCCGACGCTTCGCTCGCGTTGATGTCCTTAAATAAGTTTCAAAGACTATTAAAAATAAAATAAAATAATTTGATTTTTTTTATTGCCTGACGAGGATAATCAGGACAAAACTTTAATTACTAATTTTTGAAGTTAAAAATACGTTCCGCGTAAAATTTCATTCAATACTGTCCTTGTTCACTGAGATAAAGAGAAATCCGTACTGATGTCGCTAAAACGCTATTCTGCATAATTTTTAAAATCCGATTTGGATATATCAAGCGTGTTTTTTCTGGCTTTACTAAAAAATTCTAAAATAAAATTTTAAAAACTGAAAAACATGCTTTATTAAGATATCTCACTACAAAAATAAATCGTTTTCATTACCAAGATTTCAAAAAGTTTAAAGTATTCAAAAGATCATACATTTTATGTTTGCGTGGTTAAAGCCACGCACCTGCGCGCGCAGACAAACTTTTACATCGTTTAACTTATCGTTATGAAACTTTCAACATTGAATGCTCCGACAAATACAATCATTTTAAGCTATAAAACCTATTATATAGTTTCAAGAGATAAGTTACATTTTATAGTCTATAACCTTTCCTAATCTATCCAAAATATTTCTTGAAAATGTCATGATGATAATTTAAGTAATTAAGGCGTGAAAGCGTAACAGACAAACAAACAAACTCACATTTGCATTTACAGAGGCTGTTCGCACATTTTTTAGACGATATGTATATTGTAATCACAAAACTAAATTACATAAAATTCTTGTGTTTTAAATGTTCTATTTGACATCCCTTATTCTGAACTATTTTTCGACACCGCAATTTTCAGGATAATATTGCCTTTTGAAGTGTCAGAAGAGGTGTTCTATCCCATTCCTCCCGAACGGCTTTCCAGAGTCCTGTTAGGGTTTGGGGACAATGTTTGGATAATGCAGTTTTAAAAGTCCGAAAGAACAAAAATCCATAGGTGACACATCGGGAGATTTAGTAGGGATATCGGTGAAGGGTATGGCCTCGATACCAGTTTTTTGTTCCATTTCTTTTAGGAAATTTACCGTGGATTTTAATGTGTGACTGCTAACTTTGTCCCCATGGAGTCTCACAGATGGATGGCACTGTGGGTAAAGCGATGATATTTCATTCAGAAAAATGGGCGATAAAATATGTTCCCGATAGTATTTGGAGTTAATCTTGACATTTTTTTGCACTCTCTTTTTTTTAACTTGCTATTATAAGAAAAACCAGCAACGATCATGAATCTCTTAGAAAAACTTTCTTCCGATTCTTTGAACCATGTACTTAAATTTTTTTCTCCCCTTTTATGATGATAAATGAGTCTTTTTTGTTTCAATCATTTAAATACACCCATGCCCCATCTATTGTGACAATTGTTTTCCATTTTTCTTCGGATAAGTGTTTCTCGTATAGAATTCTGCAGCGTGTCCCGCGTCGAGCGATATGCTTCGGAAGAAGACGATGCACATTGCGTTTTTTCGCTTTCTTAAGATTTAAATCGACGTTTATCATTTTATTTACAATGGACACCGAGCATTTGAATGATTTTGCAACTGTCCTTCGACTAGGGGGATTTTCTTTTAACGTTAAACAACGTACCTTCGCAATAGTCGAAGATGCCCGTTTTTTCCTCGGATACTTGTTTGGCATTTTTGTCCCACTCGAGGTTCCAATTTGACTTTTTTTTTTCTTCCTTGTCGATGACATTACCTATCGACGCTTTCGATATCACAAAATCATGACTCTGCCATCGTTTTTGGATAACGGATTATGCATATTTCTCTTCGGAAAGAGCGTCAATGTAGCCTTGGAACCACTGCTTTGTTAAATTCGCCATTTTGAATAAAAACAAAACGTTCAAGCCACAGACGATAATTTTGACTTTTAAAAACATAGTGCAATTGCAATTACTTCTTTTGAAGCAAACGGTTTTTTATTACCGCTTACCAAAATCGTCTAAAAAATGTGCGAACAGCCTCTGTATAATATTAGTTAGGATGTAATGAGAGTAAGCTTATTAAGAAGACGAACTCTCGTTATGAAGCAATTTAATGTATTAGCCTCGGTCCTCACAGGATGCTGCTGTCAAACGTTATCGCCATGCATTGTTTTTTTAAAAAATAACATAACAAATATGAACAATATAGCTAACATTAAAATAAACATATGACAACATTTAACACTCTACCGTGAATTCCAAAGACGAGCTGATTTGTGAAATTTTGTTATTTTTAAGTCATTTACTTGTGAATCTGAAGAACTTTATGACCAGAAGATATACCTCGATGGATGAGATATTTCCAAGTCAAAGCATGAGAACGGATCAGCAAGAGAGCAGGTATAGTTATCACTTTCTTTGTATGGGAGAATAGAATGATAAAAAATGAATATTGTCGATAAGTAAAATTGAGTCGTAAACTGTGTTAAATAAAATTAGATTCTGTTTATAAACAATCAACCGAAGGTGACCATTCATTAAAAAAAAACCTCTTTGCTATTCTTAGAGATTTAATGCTCTTTGCTATTTCGCGAATTCCACGTGGAACTTGCGGAAGGTCATGTTGTAAGGTTTTAGTTAAACTAACAAAGTTTTATTTTAATTTATACTTTTCTATCTGTTCTCATTTCAACTTCCCGTTAGAAGAAGCGCGCGTTTTCAGCTTTATGCTAATTTGAAGTGGAGCCAAGTTATATTTAAGCGATAGGTAGGAACCTCTCAGTGTGAAAAAGCTTTTAGTCTCACACCACTGTTACTCTATTCGACGTTCGCCTGACTAGCTAGCATTTAAATTCTAAGCCATAGCGCTTTTACGTCTGTGCTTATTGAAGTAATTCCAAGTGCGTCAGTATTAGTTATATCTTGCTACACACCATTTAGTTTAGAGGCCAACCTCGCGTTATAGCTCTGCGAGCAATGACTGATTTAATTTCTATTTAGCTTTAGTTTAAATTTATTTGATTGTTCATTTTTAGACCCAAGTGCGGTCTCTACTTTCTGTATCTTTCCCGAGTTGGGAAGTGGCTGTACATAATTGTGATTTAATAAAAGAGGATTTTGAATCCCTTTCATGTGCAGTTCTTCTACCACTGAATCACAATATTCTACCACGGAACATAGCTGCATTCAGCTCCCTGTTCAAGATCAGGACTTTAAGCTGTCACGAAGATGTTTTCCAAGAATATGCACCGAACACTTAGTCCTGACAATGTGGTTTTTAAATTATGTATCTTACATAATTTGTGTTCTTACAGATCTTCATCTTGATCATAAGGTTTCGTTTCTTGCGTAGAAATGTTAGGCATGTCTATGAAATTTGGAAACACAGCAGAATGCACTGTTTTGCATAACACTCACATCAACGCGAAACGAGAAGAATTTCGTGAATTTTTAAGCAAACAACATAAAAATACATTTTCCCCCAAGACTAATAAAAAATTACCTTTTTATATTTTACTAAATCATTTTTGTTTTTAGAAAGTTAATTTAACAAGCAAATAAGCAGACATTTTTTGTACCGAAAATCTATTTGAATAAAATCTGTAAAATAAATAGTATAATTTTTCTAATGGTATCCTAATATTAAACGACTCAAACTTTTGATTCCATTCTGAATAACGTTTGTACGCACAGTTTGAGTTTTTAGAATCTCAAGAATTTCAAAAATTTACGAAAAGGAATCTAGAATGTCAAGGAATAAATCAATTCAAGAATTTCCGAATGTTGGTAAAATAAAACACGAGACGTGTTTAAATTTTCTAAGAATCCTTTCTCCAGAGTCTTGTCTTTCGCAGCTTTAGTGACCCAACATTAAAACTAAATTCGTAGCAAAGCTACGCATAATATTAGCACTAATGAATCTCAATATTTGATGTTTAATTAATTAGGAAAATTACATATTTAAAGAAGCATTAAATATTGTAATTTCCTTAACAAACGGTCCCTGGGTATCAATGAAAAGTGGAGATTTTAGATTGAGCCTCACGAGCTCATTAGCTAAAGGCTGAAAGGGCTGGCGATGTCTAACAAAGCGCGAGGGGATAACATGTTCCTTAACTGACATTTTAATTGAATATGGAACTGCCTGGAGGAGCGAACGGGCAACTGTGTAATCGCTATAATTAGTATTTTGAAAATAGTTGTATTCCGTAATTCCCTCGCTTCAACAACTTCTCAGCATCAGTCAACATCCTGCAAGGCACAAACAGAACCACTACATCACATCGCAAAATTGCTCGTATTTCTTTAAATTCTCTGTTAGAACCCTTGAATGTTTTAGTTTTATGAGAATAAACTACGTAATTTCGTAACTTACGTAAAGAAGCATTAAATATTGTAAATTCGCTTATTTGCCAATAAAGCCAGTGACAGCCGTGAGAATTTTGTCTACTGTTATATGGCTTATGAGTTCTAAAATGTATTACTCCTGTTATATTATAAATGAGTGAAGTTGTATAAGAATGCGTAATTTTAGCTTAAAGATCACTGTTTTCGTAGCCACAAACTCTAAAACACCACAGAAGCGAGCATTCACGATAATCGAAATTCTGGAAAACAAACAGATCTTCTATAATAAACTACTGGAAAAAAAAACTTCGCATACTGGACTTTCATCTAGATCTGAATCTCTCCCTCCTAAATTCTCATTTGGATGTATTCGAAATCGATGCGATGTAGAGATTGGCCGATCTGGCTTTGAACTTGTAGAGTCTTGAACTTCTTGAAAACTACTGAGTCTACTTGAAAACTTTGAACTTGTAGAGTCATTAGGCTATTTTTGATGTCAGGAAGCTGAAAAATGTATGCGGCAAGTGCGCTACCGTTACACCACGAAGACATGCAGAAAGGAGAGAGGCTCCCTCTTCTAAAGGGTGACTGGGGATTATTTATTTCGGGCGCCACTGTATAGTCATTATGTTATTTGGAAGCAGGAGACTTGAAAAGGGGATTCGAACCTGGACCTCACGAATACGCGCCGAGTGTGCTACCACGACACCACGGAGGCATACAGAAAGGAGGGAGAAAATGCCTTATAAACTTACACAGACTGTCATTTTCATTTACATTAAGGTCTTGACTTTTTATTTGCTGATGTAGGAGGTTATTTCTTCCAAATACGCAATTGACATCACGTATTTAAGTATCCAATAACTCTGAATATATGTCACATAAATATAGCATAGTTAAGCGTCACTACCTAAATTAAATCTGATTTTCTAATAGCTTAAGTTAGTATGACCGAGGATTATATCCACAAAGGATTGGTTATATAAACTCATTTTGCAGATAAAGATGACGTTATTCGAGTTGCTAGTTTGGCTAAATATTTCCCACTTACGGAAGACTTCTTGAAAACCGCCTTCAGTTTTGTTGATTCTTAAGAACCCAGTATTTGTTTTTCCTAATATAAGTTTCAACTGTTGGATAATCGTTTATGAATTATTTTGCAACAATCGAGACCAAGTAGAGTAAGAGGTTCACACCTGCTTACTAAAAGTAAATAATAGCTGGTCACCGACAGATATAAGGTCTAGTCGAATTCTGTATTTTTCAGACTTTCGGTAAAATTGTAAAAATCTCAACATTTTTTGTTATTTCGTCGCTACCACATCTTTATTATACACAAAATACTTGTTTTCATCTAAGATCTTCTTCCTTTAATATTAAAATCAAATATTCTGGATGCCTTGCTAATATACTGTTGCGTTTTACGGGTTCGTGGATTTGAGAGTATCCGATGAAAACACGATGCAGAACGATAAAAAGCACAATTTATTTACAAGAATCACTATTTACATCACAATTCCAAAATTACCTTTAAAAGCGTCGAAAATCTACAATAAATACGCCGAAACAATCAGCAACACAGCTTCAGGCTGTAACTGTAAAGGTAGCTTCACGGCAACACTAAACTTATAATAAACACCGTGGAACGATCACCAATACACTGTCAAGCTATACTGTAAAGATAGCTTCACGGCAAAGCACTATCTACTGTAAAGATCTTCACGGCAAAGCACTATCTCGATTGCTTTCCGTTCACAAAACTCTCGCGTAGCTTAGCACTCACAGTAAGCAGCTATTCTCACAATAATCACAACGCTCACACTACTTCACAATGCCGGCTCTCAGAAACGAAGGGGTTTATATAGCTTTTCTTTAGGTTCCACGCGTTTCGAGAAATATCTCAAAACGCGTTAAAATAAGTTATTCTAGAAGCTTCCCGATTGGACCATGGGATATCGCCGATTTGGTCGCCAAATGGGCGATAAAGTCGCCAATCTGGCAACCCTACCATACACTATTTTATGGCAACCCTAGTGCTATGCCGGAAAGCTTACATACAGACGCAACCGCCGAATTTTTCGCAACATTGCCCCCTCCCAAGGAATGCACGTCCCGGGCAGTACAATCCCTGGTTGGGAGCATAATTCGATACGTACAAAAGGTAATAAAACAAACAAATAACATAACTAAAGAAACAAATATTTACATTATATACAAATTATATACACAAGTTAAACACATAACAGTTTTAAACTATACTATTAAAGTTCAGAATGGATTTTAGTCTTAGGCTTTTCACTAAGTTATACCCGGGTCAAATACTTTTCCACGGCAGTTCTCAGATATATTTCTGTTTTTCATATCACAGTCTGAAGATTCAGTCATTTCAGACTTTTCTTGCACAGGAAGATCTGAAACAGTTCGTTCACCACTCTGTAGTTTATTCGCACCGTGTGTACAGTTCACCTCGATACTCACAGCAGAAGGTACATGCTTATTTACCTCTATTTCCTGAAAGCGAGTTCCGATGTTTACACCAGGACCATGAATAGAATCCGATCCTTTACAAGCAGAAGTATCCAGGTTTAGAATCAAGTCCTTGTCTGCACAATCTGCACTATAAGACACGCACATGGATTGCGAAATGGGTAAACTTTCTTGCAATGCTGGAGCACTCCGCGTAAGTTGTACATCAGCTTCTTCCATCTCAGCATCACATGAACATGTGATGTGAACATGTGAACACATCTCATCAGATCGTTCAATGCTTGCTAACTGCGACTTCGTAACTTCATTATCAGTTTCTATGATCTTGACAGCCGCATTTTCACTTTCTTCTGTCTCTACTTCAGGCACGTGAGAATCAAAATCTTCGTTCTCATCTTTTATTTCTTTATGTTTTCGTTCTCTTTCTTTAATCCCGTCAGATGTTTCATCCATAATTTCTGGATCTTTCTCAAACACTCCACCAGCTACTTCCTTCATTTCTTCATCACCTGATTCTTCAGATGCCACTTTCGTGATTTCAGCATCTCCTTTTATGACGGCTTTTATCTCAGCTGCCATCTCTTTATATCTAGCTTTTATCTCATTATATCCAGCTTTCATGTCTTGTTTCATCTCTTCTTGTCTGGCGTTCATCTCTTCTTGTCCGGGTTTCATGTCTTGTTTCATCTCTTCTTGTCCGGCTTTCAGAGCTGCTAACATGTCCATCAAAGCTTTCATTTCCTCCGCCATTGCTTTCTCCTGTAGATTCCATTGCTTTCTCCTGTAGAAGGGTGACTGTCATTCACTCTCAAATCCCACTTCTGACACCAGTTGTTACGTGCGTACGGGTTCGTAATATATTGAATGCACAAGTCGTAAAAAGTTAACAAAAATTTATTCTTTCCACAAGAAATAAATTAAAATGCTGAAATATTTCTTCACAAATCTTCGCACAATATCACAATATCTCAAACGTTTAGCAAAAACTCAGTTCAAAACAGATAAAATAGTTCTATCTCACAGCGAAATCGCTACAATCAATACAGCATTAAGTAAACAAACAGCGGTTCGCTTTTTACAGCTACAAGTATAACAGCAACAACAACAACAACTAACTGAGTAACTGAGATGAGGTATTTCACCTCGGCTTTTATAAGCTTTTTAATTATCAGTAGAACAATCACGATTTTTCTAGATTTTTCTGGATGGCAACAGTAATTACGAGATATTTATTTATTAAGCATTAAATGCGCGCTCTCTTTTATTTTTATTGCTATTTTTTTTTTCGACGTAGCTTTCTCTTCAAAAATCGTCTGCGTTGCTAAGGCAACATGAAGCAAATCTAATTACAATTCTAAATAAATAGCCAAATAAATGTGAAATTCGTAACAATACCTAGAAGATATCAAGCTTAGCTGAGGTGATTACTCAAACGTTGGGTCTAGATATAAATTATGAACAATCCATGAATATATGCGTCTCTGTGGAATGACAGCACATAAATCCATCTATATACGAAAGTCTTATCTAGAGGATAATGATAAAGGGGTACAAAACCTCGGATTCTATCCTTTGGGAGGTTCCCTGTCAAAAACCAAGGTGCAACTTAGGCATATAGATCAGCTGTACTTTCCTTAAATAATTTAATCTAATCCATCTGAATTCTAATCTCTAACTTAACCTGTACTTCACTCAAGTTCTATTGTTATCAAATATTTTGATAAGCAACATAAATTTTCTATTAGTGCTATATTATTTACTACATTAAGCCTATCTCGTAAGCCTCAGACACGGTCAAATACATTGGTCAGAACAGATCTATGCAAAACTAATCTCGAAAGACGGAAAAAGGCAAACTCCTTGGTTTATTCTTGCATTCCATGCGTTTCTTTTTCTAGAAGAGTTTTAGAAATACATGAATATATTTGGACATTTACAAATGCTTTACACATTTCAGCCCATACATTCCGATCGATACAATTAGCTTTGGTTGTTCCTTTCTTAATTATTTCTCTCCTTTTGTCCCGCATTAGTTCTGGAGTTATAAGTTCTTTGAGTTATGGCCTATTAAATTATACATAATTTTTGCTGCATTCCATTTAAACTCATTTCATCAGAGATATGTTTCTCATTCAATCGATCCATTCTCACTTCAGGCAAGGCAAAAATACATAAGGACTCAAAGCATCTTCACTAAAATTTGTAAAATACAGAAAAATCTAAAATACCGAATACAATTAAAACAGTTAAAAATAGTTTTTAAAATTAAAATTAAAGTTTCTGCGCAAAAACCAGCAATTCGACCAATGGGTAAGAAAATCGAATTTCGGTGCGCAAAATGTAAAGTTAATTTATGGTCTCATTGAGCAAAACGACACTAAAACTGGTGCACCATCTGACTGAATTCACTATTCTGCTAAGAGTGTAAAATACAAACAAATGGCAGCCTCGTTTAGGCCTATCCCCGCTTAAACATTTTCATTTTTGATAATTCTATAACTATTGCATGCAGATTAATTAAAGACATAAAAACTTGAACGGGAACATAAATACAACATAAGTAATTCAGCCACTGTTAAAGCAAAAAGCGCACAATTTACCAACATATATAAATAAAAATACTGATCTCACCGAGCCGGGTAACAGATTGAAAATATACATATATGTATATACACATTTGGTGCTGCCTATTGCAGGTAAAGGTAGATGCACAGGTACATGTTATAGCAACGCCATTTACAAAATTTCAACGTTCTAATGATACTTGTTTTTGAGTTTTGCGATATACGTAGGTATATACATATAGACGTCACGAAAAAATCTCTTCTGAATAAATTTTGGAATGTGTTTTGGAAAAAAAAAGAGTGCTTTATTCTGTTCCTACATACGGATGTCACGCAAAAACATCGTTCAGATGTATTCGAAAGCTGTCAAAATGGATATTTTCGTTGAAATATGATTCCCGAAATTTTTCGCGATTACAATACTTCCTTAACTTAGTACAAGGAAGCATAAATTCAGAAAAATAATATTTGATGATATGTGTAAAATGATGATATGATCCAAACGAAGATAATTAACCACGATGGGAAATTAACACAAACATTGTTGTCATTCTATTTTGTAGGTTTTTATACTTTGCTTGAGTTCGGAATTGATTAAATAACAAAATTCGACAGCTGATTGTTAACAGTTCAGTTTAATTCCACATATCCAAACTTGATTTTTTAATAAAAATAAAGTACAATAAAAATGTTTTCAATAAAATTGCTATAAGGAATTAATTACCAGAAGATGCAAGCAAAATAAATTATATTTACCGCTAGATTCAGTTATGATGCCAAATGGATATTAAAAATGTTAAATGGATATTCTGAAATACACGAATTACGTTAGTTCAAGTGGATATTCTGAAATTATTTTAATTGAATAAATAATATAAAACCCTAACGAACTATTTCTTTATTACTTTCAGCTGTCAACAGCGATAGTTGCCTCGAACTAAAAAGAATCAGCTTTATAACAATCTTTATTCATTCTACACATAATATATTCTTTAAGCGAAAGATACCTGCAGCACAGTGCGGCTAACGACGTTATTCTACCAAAAATTAAACATGAACAATTGTTGCCATTCATACAAACTCAATAGTAAAATAAAACATGTTGCCAGTAACGATTATTGCAAATGATAACATAAAATTAAATACTGAGAAAATAAATAAGGCAAAAGAAAAAAAGAAATGCAAATATTAAATATACATCCAAACAAGCTCTTTAGATGGCATCAAGCAACTGAAGCTTTCGTCTAGAGTACTTTGAGAAATACGTTACTCGAAGAAAGAGTTATCCCTGTATTTTTCTTTACGCTTTCGAGTTATATTGGCCCTTAGTCCGAACTCTGCTTAAATTTTGGGAAACTCTGCTTAAGTTTCTGCTTAAATTTGCGTATGCAAAATATATTTCGGTATCAGTTTCCAAACTATTTTTCTAACTGTCTCTTTTGCTGCCTAACCTATCTTGAATTTACCGTGGCGTGAAGCTTATTTCTTTCTTTTCAAACTGATACCCAAGGGTTCAGGTTTCTAAAAGCACTTTACTTCTCTCTTTGGAAAATCAATATCCCAGATTTAAACTCGAAGCTTCCCTAACAGCTGCTCTGTTTTGGAAAGGATGCAACATCTCACATTTTTGTAGCCAATGGTTTTATAAACAGCTTGTCTTTCGTCTCAGATAATGTTGACACTCAGATAATGTTATAAATTCAACGTAAAGGTTAATCATACTATTTGTTAAGAGTGCTGTCATTCTCATATAAGCATTATCTTATCTAATCTTTATTTTATTTCGATGGAATAATGTCAGGTATTGATTTTAAAATCAAGAAATCCAGTTAGCAATTTGAAACTAGCAAACGTTCTGCAAACAGATCGCAGAAACTAGAGTTAATTTTTTAAAAAAATTTCAGTTTCATTTCGACAAATTAATAGTCGATATTTCCATTCTTGAAGTGGAAATGTTTTTTTTCATTTCTAATTTTCATCAAGTTTTCAAACTTACTTTAAAAGGAAGTTTAATAATACAAATTATATACTCCATACACATTTGGGGCTCGTAACAATCAGATATTGCAATTTGTTTTAATTAATGAAAACTTCAAACCCTATTGTGACTGAAATTTTGCTTTTTAAAATATATTTTTTGCATGTAAATTGGGCTTCTTTGCATGTCTAAGAGAAAGCCCATCTCTTTTACATTTTTAGTCCAAAGGGGCTCTGTCCCTGAAGGATTATCGCTTTCGTTTTGCAATTTTGCGTCGGAAATATTAAATGTCGGTTCACTTTTCAAACTGTTGCCACAAAATCTTGCAGCCCTGTATTATATTTAAAGAAATTAAATAATGAAGAATCTGCATAAATGTATGTACGTTTCTCGCATTGTAATAAAACGACGGTACCTAGAGCCATCGAGTTTTGAATGACATAATCCTGCTGCGAATATGGGCATCTGGAAGTTGAAATTTGGAATTTGTTTTATTATCTATTTCATATTTTATAAAACGTTAACGAATTTTTTAGTTACGAAGTTAAGGATTTCAAAGGAACAATGCCAACATTGTACAGAAAAAAACATTTTTATCTCCAGTGCGTGAGACTGTGTATCGGAAATTCGAAAGATATACTGAATTTAAAATTATTTTGCGATATTTCTCTTGAATTCAATTTTATGGTTGAATTGCGAAGAATATGATATTTAATAAATAAAGGTAACTCCCAAAATGTTAAAAAAACGCGCTTTTGGACGTAATTTAAAATCTTAAAACTTTCAAATTTAAAAAAAAAAATTTCAATAAAGAGTATTGTGCGAAATCTAAAAAAAATTTATTAGTCATTTCTTTCATTTAGATAAACATTTAAATGAAAACTGCGGGTAATTAAGAATCTGCATAAATGTATGTATGTTTCTCGCATTGTAATAAAACGACGGTATCTAGAGCCATCGAATTTTGAATGACGTAATCCTGCTGCGAATATGGGCATCTGGAAGCCCAAATTTGAAATTTGGAATTTATCTTATTATTGATTCGATATTTTGTAAAACTTTAAGGAATTTTTCATTAACAAACTCAAGGATTTCAAAGCAACCAATGACAACGTTGTACAGAAAGAAACATTTCTATCACCAGCGCGCGAGACTGTGTATCGAAAATTCTAATGGTATGCTCAGTTTAAAATTGTGTTGCTATATTATCCTTTAGCTGTATTTTATGGTTTAAGTGCGAAGAACATAATATTTAATAAATAATAAGCCCGAATTTGAATCTGTTTTATTATCGATTTCCTATTTTGTAAAACTTTAAAGAAATTTTGATTAACAAACTCAAGGATTTCAAAGCGAGCCATGGCTACGTTATACTGAAAAAACATTTTTATCTCCAGCGCTTGAGACTGTGTATCAGAAATTCTAAAGATATGCTAAATTTAAAATTATTTTGCGATATTGCTCTTGAACTGAATTTAATGGTCTAAGTGCGAAGAACATGATATTTAATAAATAAAGTTAACACACAAAATGCTAAAAAACGCCCCTTTGGAGATAATTTAAAATCTGAAACCTTTCGAATTTTCTTTTTAAAATTTTTCTTTTTTTCTCTTTCAATCATTAAAAGATTAAAGGTAGGTATATAAATTGATCAAAGAATGCAGTTCTCAACAATAGTTTTCTTTTCATGTATGTTTTCTCTGTCCTGTTTTAAAACATTGTATTCAGATTCTTTAAATTCAAAAGTAAGGTATTTTTTAGTTTCAGTCGAGTTACGACTGAGATTTCAGAATACGAACATCAATATAAACTTTGCTACTAGAAAAATTGAGAATTTCTTTCTTGTTCAAACCATTTCTCTAAGTTCAGTTCATTTCTACGACAAGCAAATAATTTACTGATTTTTATTTCGCAATTTTCTTCGTGAAAGAATTTCTGAGCCAGCAACCTATTTTAGTAAAGCATCACTCTAACCTATGAGGATACACCTGGCTCAGGAGCATTCACCTCATATTCTTTGAAAGCTTGCAGTGGTGCAG
Organism: Stegodyphus mimosarum; assembly: GCA_000611955.2. Lineage (NCBI taxonomy): Eukaryota > Metazoa > Arthropoda > Arachnida > Araneae > Eresidae > Stegodyphus > Stegodyphus mimosarum. The sequence goes on from KK120431.1 coordinate 189,802, forward strand.
TGGTGCAGTAGGAAGAGATTGTCTGCATATGAAGAAGCTTTTTAGATTCATTCGATCTCCAGCGGAAACAGATTTTAATAAACATTTCTGTATTATGTTTTTGATCTTACGTCAATAAAATTTCAAAAACTTTAATAATACTTCATTTACTTTTGATATGAAATTCATGTCTTAATCAGAAAACTTGCAGTTTTGCTTTGGTTGCTTTTCTTGAAGGAGGAGTTAATTCTATGAAACAGTTCAGCTTTTTCTTATTATGATGTAAGTATGCTAGTAAAAAATTATCTTTACGAAATAGTCTATTGAAAGACTGATGCATTAATCGATGATTTAACTAATCGGTTGAAAAATTAGATTTTCAGTCTTTACGCGATCAATCTTAACAATCCAAACCCGAGTTCTCTACTTGCGTCATTGATTTTACTTTGTTTATATAAAATGAGATAGTTTAACTATACTAATAGTTTTTACTTTTATTAAAAGATGTGGATAATTATCATATTAAATCTTCTAGATTTTACTACATTCTAAATGTAGATTTTAAATAAAATTAATTTCTTACCTGGAAATATGCGTAATACAATAACAATTTATTTTACATTTCTTAGAGGAGAGAAGAATTTGAAGACAAGCAGTTCGGCCTGTAATCCAGAGTGATACAGAGGATGTTTACACATTTTTAGAACGATTTTCGATAAAGAATAAGGGAAACAAAATGACTGTTTCGCAACAAACGTTTCTGACAACGGCTTATTATTTGAAATGAAAAATATCGTCTGCTACTTTTAAATTTGTTCTTCTTTCAAAATGTCGCATGGAAGTAGCTGTGGATCGAAGCATATGATTTGCGCGTTCCGAAGAGAAATTTTGCTATTTCATAATTTAAAAAAGTTGTGAAATGCAACGATATTAATCAGAATTTAATTCAGTCATTAATTCTACACAGAAAGAAGACTCAACGAATGAAGTTATTCTAAACTTAAATCGTTGGAAACAAGAGAAAATCTGCGGACGGAGAAATAAATTGCAAAATCGTTGAATATATCTGTAGTAGCAATGAATAAGACAGTAAACCGATATTTACAACATTAAAAATCATAAAATAATAATTTTCACCAGCTTTTGCGTGCAACTCAACGTAGAACAATTTGTAGAACCTTGTGAGAAAACTCGATGAAGCAAGAGATAAATGGAAATGCATTACGACCCTTGATAAAGCATGGGTTTAGCAAAATTACTGTAACCAAAAAATGTGTATTTATTATCAAAAAGGAAGAGAAAAAATATGGAGACCGTCAGTGCAAGGAAAGTTTTAGAAGGGGATTTATGACTGCCGCAGGATTCTATCAGAAAGGGAAATTTAAAAAAAAAAGAAGAGTATAAAAAATGTTAAAATGAACTCAACGTACTATCAAGAAAACCTATTACTTCCGATATTTGCAGAAGAAATTGCATTTCTTTATATGAATGAATTTAAAAAAGTGAAACTTCATCGAATCAAAGGAACAAGTCATACTGCGAAAACTGAAAAAAAATTCCATTTGAAAAAATGGAAAAACTGACGCAGGTATTGCTTACACATTTTTTCAACGTATTCGTGCAAAGTTTCCTGACCTTTTACCGATGGATTTAACTTTAGTCGCTTGAAAAGACCTCTTTCTCAGCTCAAACCCATCGCCATTCATGGACTTTGAAAAATAGTGGAAGAGGAATGGAAATCAGTATCCTAGAAAATTTTATGAAAAATCTTTCTATCAGAGAAATGACGATGCAGACTTAGAGTCGAGGGAAAAGGTTATCAGATTGAACATTTAAGAAATATTCTTCATTTTTAACCATTAATTAAGCGGCCTCGAAATTATCTTAAGAATATGTAAACACCCTCTGTATGTAGCCTGCTAGTGATTTAGAAGGAACTTACATTCTTAGTTTGATCAAAAAAGACATAAGATTAACTATCAAAAGTCAAATATAAATTTTTCTCTAGTATATTAAGATATGTACTACTGATGGGGATTAAATTTCGAGGTAAATCGTTGTAGATGAATAAATTCGAATTTTTTTTCAGTTTCATGTAACAAAAATAAATGATTGGTTCATGTTGCGGGCAATTTTTCATTACTCTTTGGAGAACTTATTTCTGCACCTATTTAATTTGCCTCTCTTGATTATATACAAGTTCTTTTTTCTCACATCTAGAGCTCAAAGCAGGAAAAACGGATAAATAAAATAGAGACTTTACCGTTCTCTCTCGTATGTCATCTTTACCGAAGGGTGAAGTTTAGGTACATTCTCCAGCGCAGTGTATTCAGTGTGTTCACACTGGTGAAGTAAATTAAAAGAATTTGAATATTTTATTGAATTGCATGAAAAGATCTGAAGGACAAATAATAAATTGCTTCTAGATAAAAATGCAAATCTTGTACGGCAAATACGTAAGCGTACACGTGTGTATAGGCGGAGCCAGCAGAAAAACAGGCTTTATAAGCGCTTGGAGGGTAAGATGAATTGCGTTCACTAGCACACCTCGGCGAATTTCTTGCTGTTATGTTGCAGCAATCGGTTAAATTCACATCGGAACAATAAAAATGAGTAACCACTAACGTTTAGATGATGGAATGAGGTGGCAAATTATAGGGGGGCTAGAAGCAGGCCAATCGCAAGTCCAGATATGCAGAGAGTTTAATTTAACGCCCAGCGTCGTGATGTAACCTATAGAAACAGCTCCAGAATACTAGATCCATCGAGAGAAAGCCTGGGCAAGGTCATCCAAGAGCCACGACAGCCAGAAGAGATCGCTATTTATGCATTTTAGCGAGGCGTAACAGAGGGGCTACAACTTCTCAGCTCTCTCGGGATCTGTATGCAGCCACAGGAACCCGTGTAACAAGGGTGATTGTTTCCAAAAGACTGAATAACAGAGGGTTGTTTGCCGGAAGACCGTTGTTTAATGTTGTTTGCGTTCCACTTAACTCTACGGACAGGAGAGTCCGATTAGCATCGTGCAGACAGCATAGTGATTGGAGTACGGAGCAATGGGCGAATGTTATGTTCCCCGACGAGTCCAATTTTAGCCTAAACACCGATTCCAGCCCTACTTTCATATGGAGAGAGCCAGGGACCCGATACGTACTCTCCAATGTCCGTAAAGTCAACAATTATGGCGGTGGCGGTGTAATGGTCTGGGCAGGCATCATGTTGGATGGCCGCACACCTCTCCACGTCTTTGACAGAGGCTCTGTTACTGGTATGAGGTATAAGGATGAGGTCGTGGAGCCCTGTGTTCCCCTTTTCCGGGGTGCAGTGGGCTCCGAATTCATCTTACAGGACGATAAAACGAGGCCACATAGAGTTCTTCTGGCCGACAACTTTCTCAAGAGTGAGGATATTCGCCAGATCCATCCATACATTTGTACAAAAATTTTGAAACATAAAAAAATGAATAACTTAAATGTTAGACTTGTAAGTACAGATTTTATTTACGTAAGTAAATAAGACCTTTAAAACTTCTACATGAATACGATTGAACTTGGCAAAAAATGGACAATTTACAAACTTATAAGACTAAAGAAACTGAGCTCACTGAGCCGAGTAACAAAGTTATATATATATATATATATATATATATACATTTGGTGCGGCCGATTGCAACCAAAATTCGAGGTGCACATCTACATGTTATAGCAGCCATATATACAAAATTTCAACGTTCTCAGACTACTCGTTTTTGAGTTATGCCAGATACATACATACATACGTACGAACATACGTACTTACGTACGCACAGATGCGAGGAAAAAAATCTCTTCAGAATCTATTTTAAATCAGTTTTATAATTTTTTTGGGAAAAAAGAGTTCTTTATTCTGTTCTTACGTATGAATGTCACTCTAAAACTCTCCTTAAATTGCATTCGTTAGCGGCCAGATAGATATTTTCGTTGAAATATGATGCCCGAAATTTTTCAGGATTACAATACTTCCTTTTTACTTGGTGCAAGGAAGTAAAAATTAATAAAAAACGAAAATCTGAAAGGTTCCAGATTTTAAATTACGTCCAAAGGGGCGTTTTTTAAACATTTTGATGTTACTTTTATTTATTGAATATCATGTTTTTCGCATTTCAACCATAAAATTCAGTTAAAGAACAATATCGCAAAATAATTTTAAACTGAGCCTATCTTTTTGAATTTCCTACACACAGTCTCACGCGCTGCAGATAAAAATGTTTTTTTCTGTACAACGTTGCCATGGCCCGTTTCGAAATCCTGGAGTTTGTTCATCAAAAATTCGTTAAAGTTTTACAAAGTATGAAATCGTTCATAAAACAAATTCCAAATTTCAAATTTGGGCTTCCGATGTCTATATTCGCGGCAGGATGACGGCATTCATAATTCGATGGCTCTAGGTACCGTCGTTTTATCGCAATGCGAGAAACATATATACATTTATGCCCAGTCTTTATTATTTAATTTTTTTAAATATAATACAAGGCTGCAATATTTTGTGGTAACAGTTTGAAAAGTGATACAGACTTTTAATGTTTCCGACGCGAAATCGCAAAACGAAAACAATAGTCCTTTAGGGACAAAGCCCCTTTGGACTAAAAACCAGAAATTTTAGTTTTCAGTTTACAAGAAAACTGTACAACGTCAATGGTTTGAGAAACGCTTAGTCAAACATAAATAAAAGTTTTGAATTTTTCACGTGATTCTTCCGTGTTTTCCTACGAGCTTCAAACAGAAGATTTTTAATCACTTCCTTGAACTTCCTTTTCTATTTTTTTCCGTTTTAGGAGTGCAACCAGACACCTTTCGGTTTCTTAATTAACAAAGTTGTAAATTACAACGAATAACGTGTCATCTTTTGCGCTGGAGGGAAGGGATCGATTTTCTTAATCGCGAAAAAATATTGAGTCAGAACCAATAAAAGTGACTCATCCCATTATATTTTAATTAATTGGGCAAACTTTTGCTCAATAATGAGCGACATCTTAACATCGGAACGTTCATTTTCTGCTCGTTCACAGAAGTTAAAAAAGAAAAAGTGAGTGCTAATAATAATAAAAAAATTTAACCAGGAACGAACCGGAGGCTGTTTGCTTCTTAACTTTGAAAGAATTTTATTGCTTTTGAAAATAAATTGTTGTTCGGGCAGAAGAATATTGCTCACAAAAAAAAAAAAGTTGATCTGAAACAAAAAGTTGAAAAGTTGGAAATAACAAGGGGGAAAAAAAAGATAATTTCACTGAAACTTTACATTAATTACTTTCCAATAAATTTCTTTTCTTTCTGAGTGGCTTTTGGTATTTAACGCATTATTCGAATATAACTTTCGCATTCCTTTTATCAATCACGAAAAACATTTCTTGATTTCTTTGAATTAAACAGAGTAATAAATTTTGTAAAGTTTATCCTGATTTTCATTAACTGTTATTTTAAGTTTATGCATCTTTTCTACCATTTCTAGTTTCAGTTTACAATTTCAGAAACGCGCTTAATGCAAATGAGTAAAAGTAGTATTTAAGTCGATGCTTCACTGACTTCGGTAGGGAGCCAGAGTTCCTGACTAGCGCGCGTTTGCCTTTGGCTACGTGTCTCTCAAAGCTATTACTACGCTCGGCCGTACTTTAGGCCCTTGATAGCTTAATTGAGATTTAGGGGCCAACTACTTAGAATCTTCAGAGCTTCGTCTATATCTTTTAGTTAAACATTAGTTAAGTTTAAATTCATATTAATTTGAGTTCAAGCCCAAGTGGAGGTTTTGCTGTACACTCCCAGTTAGGAGTTGATTGTATCATACTTTTTGTAAGAAATAAAGGATAGTTAACCCTTCGTAAGTCTTACGTCTCTGTTCACACATTTAAGCGATTATTCGCTTCTTAGTGTTTCTGGAGTTCAAGGATTGAACACTGAATTAAATAAGCCAAACCGCACAACTTGATAAAATGAAATATCTTTTTGATTTAGAGTAATAACACAAAGGTCTCATTTACTTTGGAATATGCAGTTTACATTTGTTCAGTGCTGCTGTTCCAAATGGTCGGATACTTGCAATTTAATAAATTCGTCGGGAATGACTAATAATTGTCTGCCAAAAGAGAAAGGAAAACTTCCATCCAAATTTTTCGGGACATCCCGGGGTATGGATCCGAGTGTGTTACATTCCAAGAGGGCTTTTAACTCGCAGGGTTTTACTTATTTCTCCCATGTCGTATACATGTTACGACATGTCTCCAGATTTCGGTGTTTCACCGAAATCTGGAGAATGTCGACTTTCACCGGTGAATGTCAACATTCACGTAGTCGCTTGGCGTATGTCCGAAAATTTTTCCAAATACTCTTATTTCCGACTTACACCGGTGAATGGCGACATTCACCATGTACTAATGGTGAATGTCGAATATATGAGAATATTATATTTTCTTCTCGGTTATTCAGTAGCGAAAAAACACACGAGTACTTAAAACAGACAATACATTCAAAATGAGAAAGGAAAATAATAGAAGTTAAAAAACTTACTTAATTATACAGTACGTAGTAAATGAGAAAATAAAATAATAGTAATAAAAAACTTACTAAATTATGTGATTCAAATCTGATTCATTGCAACAACTTAAACTATTATGACACTTTGAATTGCCCCAGAGGCCCTCGCTTTTACGACTGCATTTATGGGAAACGGCCGGTCGCCTCTCTTTTCGACCTACACCGGAGCATATCTGTGATGGTCGACATACACCGGTGAGGGTCCGAATGTACAAGAATGTAATGCAATATTCGATCTTTCACCGACGTATTTGGCGAATGTTGACATTCTCCGGTGAAAGTCGACATTCTCCAATTTCGGTCTTTCACAGTAACATATACATTATGCTCTTACGAAGCTCCAAGCCTTCTCCGAGACTCGAGCCTGAGAAATATGATAAGACAGCTAACACCGCTAACCATTATACTGATAAGGCGGCAATTAAGTGTAGTGCGCATTATTTAGCATTAATTTTTATCATCGAATTTTTTACCCAGAATTCATTTGCATACCTCAGCAGAAACATTTCGTAGATGCAAAGTGTGATAATGGGCGTCGTCTTTAAGCAATTAAGCAAGTAGAAGGGGGAAACCCCGTGGGGCAGTAAGCAAAGGGGCGTCCTCGCCTTTCAATTAAACACATGCCTTTCAATTAAACAATTTATTGCTCGTGTAAAACGCACCGACAAAACCTACTACTCGTTGAAATTTAAATACACTAGCGTTCTTTTAATTCTGAAAGCATGTTTTCCATGCAGCTCAGTCTACCATTGGCTAACGGGTATCTTCAGCAACTATTACGTTACGAGTTGTACGTTAAAAGACGACGCTGCAAACGTACTTGCAAACTGTGTTGAGTTACAGATCTCCCCAACTGATAGTATGATACCGTAACTAATTAACCCCATCTAAATTCATAAATTTGAAGTTCGAGCGGCAGACTCCCAATAATGATTTACTTTATCCCCTTCATAGAAGATAGGAGAGGTTATCTATTAGTTAGTTATGAGTTGTGATGAAGCATGATATTTGAAATACACGTAAGTCAATTAAAACACAACTTGTTAAGTAGTAATCCTTCTTATGAAATACTAGAAAACCCGGCGGTCATACGAAATGACCGATGTTTTAGATATTATAAATCAATTAAAATGATTTGTGCAAAGGTGTCTGCTAATTCAAACTAAATTACCCAAGGCAGGCGGCGAGGACGCCCCTTTGCTTACTGCCCCACGGGTTTCCCCCTTCTACTTGCTTAATTGCTTAAAGTAGATTGCAATGAAGGAAACCACTGGCGGTACATTTCGTTCTTTGCTCAGTGGTTTCTTTTTGTCGAGAAAGCCGTTCTTGTGCAGCTTAGCTCCTTTTCTCTCCTCTTCGGTGCTGTATTTTCTAGGAGGCATTCTTAAATTACGTTAAGACGTAGTTTTATATGTAAAACAGATGATTGCCAATGCAAACAAATGTTCAACTGGCCCCTGACACGCTCAATTAGCATTCAGCCTTAAATTGTTTCAAAAACAGATGATTGCTAATGCAAACAAATGTTCGCCTTCGCCCTGACTCGCTCAGTTTGCGTTCAGCTGAAAATTCAGTTTAAAATACAATGTCGGAATAAAATCGGGCAAAATTTTAAACTCTTTAAGCTTAAGGATATTTAGCGTAGGAGTTTGGGTAAACCTACCTGATGAGATGGACTACGCACAACTCGTTAGTTGGTTTCGTCTCCTTTCATTTCTCAACGTTTGCAAGTTTCTAGGCAATTCATATGTATATATAGTTAAATGCATAATAAGCAATAATTGCATGAATTAAAAACATTTAAATACCGTGATAATTTAATTAAAACAGTGATAACTATTGTGATAAAATTTATTTTACTATTGGAATGCCGGTAGCAACTTCACCCCATTGGCTAGTACAGTTACGCAAGCAACCAATAAACTATCGGCGACAAACAGACACTTGAGCCGCATATAATAAAGGTTTAAATCTTAGCTTCCTCATTGACTGCATTATTCCCCAAGCCACTGCTTCCAATATTTTAAAAGAAGGAAAAAGAAAATAAATTCGCAAAACAATCCCCGAAGTTGTTTCTTTTCCTGCGTAAGGAAACTATGCGAATGAATCACAAGGAGATGCTACCAATTTCTAGAAGACAAAAATAATGTTGACCAATTTCTCGGTTTTTGATGTGGTCGCGGGCCATTGTCCATCAAGTATTTCAGAAAGTTGGTGCCAAAAGGGAGACATTAATACGACTAAAACTATTGCGCCACATTTTATGGACATGGAGGAAAACATTAAAAAATTTTCCCTCACCTGGTTCTTTTTCATATTCCTTGTATACAGTTGTCCACCTCCCTTACATCACTTTTTATATAGTCTGTGGAGTTTTACTTATTTAATTCAATGTTCAACTTTAGAACCCCACAAACACTAAGCGAATATTCGCTTAAGTGTGTGAATAAACACGTAAGACTTACGAAGGGTTAACTACCCTTTATTTCTTAGAATAATTAAATCAGTTCCTAACTCGGAACGTACACAAAGCCTCCACTTGGGCTTAAATTTCAATAATTATGAAATTAAACTAACTAAGCTTAACTAAAGCTAACTGAAAGATATAGCCGAAGCTATCAGCATTCTAAGTAGTTAGACCCTAAATATTAATTAAATCGGCGAAGCCCAGCAAGGGCCTGAAGTATGGCCGAGAATAGTATCTAAGAGAGAAATAGCCAAAAGGCAAGCGCGCGCTAGTCAAGGAATCAGACTCTCTCTCTCTCGAAGTCGGTGAAACATCGATTTAAGTTATACTCTTATTTCTTTGCATTAACTGCGTTTCTGAAATTACATTCTGGCAGGAAATTGTAAGCTGAAGTTAGAATTGATAGGATAGATGCATAAATTAAAATAGCTGTTAATAAAATTAGGATAAACCTTACAAGTTATTTAAGAAATATAAATTTGCTTACGAAAGTGGTAAGGAAAACGACACTGTATATTTTCAATACCTCGCAACCAGATACTTAAATCCTCTTTATCGGTTGTCTCAATTAAAATGGTGGAAAAATTTCCATCAGAATTGGACTGATCGTCTCCAGTTAAACTGCCCTACACCACACGTCTTAGTCACCACAGGTCGGGGGCCGAGAGTGTGAAGTTATGGTGTAATTGTCAGCCCTCTCAGCGGATTATTCAGAGTGTTAATACTTAAATCTAGGCGAGAGAATGTGTTCTTCTTTCAGACATCTGCATGCGTCACACAGATAAAATAGCAAAAGTTCGTAGAAGTTTACGAAACATTTTGTCCATGTATTCCGCATCTGCAACAAAATTTGTCTATTGATTACACATATAAATCATATTTTATTTGAATTTACAGTAAAAAAATGACGAAATAAGTAATAGAATAAATTAAAATAACTTTTATATCAAGAGTACTGTTTTCTGCAGCTATCGATTTGACTTAAAAGCCAGACTAATAGAGAACAAAAACAAAGAAAGGGAACTTTAGCATACTCTCTTTTCCTTTCATGCTGCCATTTCCAGAAAGATAAATAGAATTGTCAAGAAACAAATGAAAGTCTAATGACATTTCCTTTCTCTAAAAGGCACAAAGAGAATCGTGAATATGTAAGAATAAATCATATTTAAATACCTAATCTCTATTAGTTTCTGCCAAATCGGGTATCGGCAAATATGTTCGTACAGTAATTCGTTTACTTCAGAATAATACGCATCGAAAGAGACAAACAGAAGTGAACTAACGACGAAATGAATGAATTAAATATTCATTTCTTAGGAAACGTTAAAAATTTATGAGAACAAGATGGCAATGAGAAAGCTATTTAAGTACGCACACGCGCCTACGACATTCTAAATACGGAATACTTAAAACACGAAGTATGAGTGCAGTGTAAGAATTTTTAAAGAAATTTTTGTTTCTAAATAGAACGGATAGGACAGAGAGCTATATTAATCATAAAATAAGTAGTTAAGATTAATAGTTATTGGAGATATTAGTTACTAGAGACGAGAGACGCTTTAATACTTTTAATTCGGAATATTTTATTCATCTAGAGACAGAAGATGCTGTTTTGTTGAGTCGCTTTTATAATAAACTGGGATGAAATCCAAATGGAAGCTTATCATAAAAACATTACACAAAATTAATTATTAACAATTTTGACACTTTGTGAACTTACCATTGACAAAGTTGTTAAGGTTTATCCTAATTTTATTAACAGTTATTTTAAGTTTATGCACCTTTCCTATCCTTTCTAGTTTCAGCTTGCGATTTCCTACCAGAATGTAATTTCAGAAACGCGGTTAATGCAAATGATTAATGAGTAGTGTTTAAGTCGACGTTTCACCGACTTCGTGAGAGAGAGTCAGAGTTTCTAGGGCACGTTTGCCTTTTGGCTACGTCTCTCTCAGCTAATGCTACGCTCAACCATACTTTAAGACCTTGTTTGGCTTCGCCGACTTAATTAAGATTTAGGGGCCACCTACATTAGAATCTTGTTTGCTTCGGTTTCATAATCTTGATAGCTTCTTGATTATCTTTCAGTTAGCTTTAGCTAAGCTTAGTTAAGTTTAATTTCATATTCATTTAATTTCAAGCTCAAGCGGAGGCTTTGTTGTGCACTCCGAGTTACGAATTGATTGCACTATATTTATTGTGAGATATAAAGAGTAGTTAACACTTCGTAAGTCTTACGTCTCTATTCACACGCTTAAGCGATTACTCGCTTATGAGTGTTTGTGGGTTCAAGGATTAAACACTGAATTAAATAAGTAAAACCCCGTAAAGTTATAATTTTATTTTTTTTTTCTCAAAAGAAAACCAATACTGAAATCAAATATCGAAATATCTGTTTTTCTCGCGGAGTAATGACAGCTCATTGTATTGAGAGTTATTATAGCTGAAGGTGTCCCGAATAAAAGTATATCTAGATAAGATTTCTTACAATACTGCTATTAATAGCGCAGGTGGCCGTACATGTAATGTACAGAGGCTGTTCGCACATTTTTTAGACGAAGTATATTGTATTCACCAAACTAAATTACATAAAATTCTTGTGCTTTAAATGTTCTATTTGACATCCCTTATTCTGAACTATCTTTCGACACCGCAATTTCCAGGATAATAATGCCTTTTGAAGTGTCAGAAGAGGTATTCTATCCCATTCCTCCCGAACGGCTTTCCAGAGTCCTGTTAGGGTTTGGGGACAACGTTTGGAGAATGCAGTTTTTAAAAGTCCGAAAGCACAAAAATCCATAGGTAACACATCGGGAGATTGAGTAGGGATATCGGTGAAGAGTATGGCCTCGATACCAGTTTTTTGTTCCATTTCTTTTAGGACATTATACAGCAGATTTTGATGTGTGACTGCTAGCTTTGTCCCGATGGAGTCTCGCAGATGGATGGCACTGTGGGTAAAGCGATGGTATTTCATTCAGAAAAATGGGCGATAAAATATGTTACCGATAGTATTTGGAGTTAATCTTGACATTTGTTTGCGCTCTCTTTATTTTTAACTTGCCATTATAAGAAAAACCAGCAACAATCATGAATCCACTAGAAAAACTTTCTTTCGATTCTCTGAACCATGTAATTAAATTTTTTACTCCCCTTTTATTATAATAAATGGCTCTTTTTTTGTTGCAATCATTTAAATACACCTACGCTTCATCTATTGTGACTATCGTTTTCCATTTTTCTTTGGATAAGTGTTTCTCTTATAGAATTCTGCAGCGTGTCCCGCGTCGAGCGATATGCTTCGGAAGAAAACGATGCAAATTGCGTTTTTTCGCTTTCTTAAGATTTATATCGACGTTTATCATTTTGTTTACAGTGGACGCCGAGCATTTTAGTGATTTTGCAACTGTCCTTTGACTAAGGGAATTTTCTTTTAACATTAAACAGCGTACCTTCGCAATAGTCGAAGATGCCCGTTTTTTCCTTGGATACTTGTTTGGAATTTTTTTCCCACTTGAGGCTCCAATTGGACGTTTTTTTTATTGGACCTTTTTTATTGATCATATTACCTATCGACGCTTTAGATATCACAAACCCATGACTCTCACGTCGTTTTTGGATAACGGAGTATGCATATTTCTCTTCGGAAAGAGCGTCAATGTAGCCTTCGAACCACTGCTCTGTTAAATTCGCCATTTTGAATAGAAACGAAACTTTCGAGCCAGAGACGATAATTTTGACTTTTAAAAACATACACTCACGTTTGTGAAAATTGCAACACAATGAAGGACTTACGCGAGTGAGCTGAAATTTTCAGGAAATGCAAAGTAGCGCATGATATGCAAATGATTAGAATTGCAAATCCGTAACGCATGCGTATGCTGAGCAGCGCCCTCTGAACGGCTGATGGATCCGAATAAATAGACGGCTGTAGCGAGGCGTGTATGGTTATCGGTGGTTATCTGCTAGTGGTAAACGTTAACTCAATCTGTACTTATGCCTCGTCGACGAAAGAGAGCGAGATTTGAACAACTTACAGAGTTTGAACGAGGGAGAATCATCGGCCTTCGTGAAGCTGGATTGTCGTATCGTGCAGTAGCCTCTCGTGTGCAGCGTAACAGCAGCACAGTGATGCGCGTTTGGAAGCAGTGGACGGACGAGTGTCGGACAACTCGGAAATCCGGGAGTGGACCCCGAAATGTGACGTCAGCTCGCGATGATAGACACCTGGTCCGCATGGCGCGGACGGACCGTACAGCTTCCTCTAGACAATTGGCAGCACTGTGGTCAATAGCTACAGGTGTTTCATTGTGTGCTTCATCAATTCGTAGACGTCTGCTGCAGTGTGGACTGCGCGCACGGACTCCTTTATACAGGATCCCCCTAACGCACGACCATCGCCGCCTGCGGCTACAATGGGCCAATCAGCATAGAGACTGGCGTGCTGATTGGCAGCATGTCGTGTTTTCTGACGAATCCCGCTTTAATTTGTGGTACCATGATGGCCGCATTCGTGTCAGACGCTATGCCGGTGAACGCCACCTTCCGGAGTGCATTATCGAACGCCACAGTGGACGAACACCCGGAGTTATGGTCTGGGGCGCCATAGCATATCATAGACGATCTCAATTGCTACGAATTGTGGGCAATCTGAACAGCAACCGGTATATCCGTGAAGTTCTACAGCCCGAAGCTGTTCCCTTCCTTCAAAGCTTGCCAGGCGCTGTATTTCAACAGGACAATGCCCGCCCTCATACTGCTCGGATTGTTAAATCCTTCTTTGCAGCGCAGCAGGTACAGCTTCTTCCTTGGCCTGCGTGTTCCCCGGATATGTCGCCAATTGAACATGTGTGGGATGTCATTGGTCGGCGTCTTGCTCGTGATCCTCGTCCTGTTGCGTCTGCAGACGAACTTTGGGTACGCGTACAAACGATATGGAATGCTCTTCCTCAGTCAGACATTCAAACTTTGTTTGACTCCATGCCACGTCGTGTAGCAGCACTTATTGCGGCGCGTGGTGGCCACACAAAATACTGATTCTGATCTCTTGTTCTTGTTTGTTTGCTTTGAACATTTAATCATTTATTTGTACCACTACCACTCAACTGTGTATTAAATTGCATTCAATTATGACGATTCCTTCTTGGTGTTGCAATTTTCACAAACGTGAGTGTAGTACAATTGCAATTACTTCTTTTGCAGCAAAACAAGTTTTTATTACCGCTTACCAAAATCGTCTAAAAAATGTGCGAACAGCCTCTGTACTTACTAGCACACTATGCCTTTATAATTGAATAGAAATCTTCGTGCTTTGGTTTTTGCACTAAATTCGTGAACTCAAGTTATTTGTATAATCTAAGCGCTTAAGATTGCTTTTAATACTAACATCATCTTTGAAATATTTTACAATTTTATAAATTCCATGAAACAGAAAGCCATCTGCAGAACGCTGTAGCTATATTTCTTCGTTTCAAAGAAAACAAACGATAATTTTCAGGCTTCGCGGCAAGAGATGAGATTACTGTGCTGTTACTTTCTTAATTTATTCTATTTTACGCAGAAACGAATATAATGTTTTGTTGCTTTTTTTTATAAAATTTCGATTATCAGAAATTGTTTAAAACTGTTTATTGCGTTTGATTATTTATCTTTTGATTATTTTTTCTGTGAGATTTGGTGAAATCTATTTGAGTAAATTTTTAAAACTGGTTGGAATCAATATTTTCAGAGACTTTAACAAGAAACTGAAAGAAAATGTATTTTAAAAACTGTTTTTTTACGCACTGGGTATCTGTTATTTTGTTCATTAAAACTGTTTTATAAAAATGGTAGTTTGATTTTGATGGATAGTTTACACACTGTTGTTTTGTTTTTAGTCCAAAGGGGCTTTGTCTCCGAAGGACTATTGGTTTCATTTTACGATTTTGCATCGGAAACATTAAAAGTTTGAATCACTTTTCGAACTGTTGCACCAAATATTGCAGCCCTGTATTATATTTAAAGAAATTAAATAATGAAGAATCTGCATCAGTGTATGTATATTTCTCCAAATGGGATAAAACGACAGACGGTACCTAGAGCCATCGAATTTTCAATGCCGTCATGCTGCTGCGAATCTAGGCATCTGGAAGCCCAAATTTGGAATTTGTTTTATTACCTATTTCATATTTTGTAAAACGAATTTTTGATGAACAAACACAAGCGATTTAAAAGCGAGACCTTTTTATCTAAAGCACGCGGAACTGTGTATCGGAAATTCTAAAGACAGACTCATTTTAAAATTATTTTGCGATATTGCTGTTGAACTAAATTTTTTGGTTTACGTGCGAAGAACCTGATATTTAATAAATAAAGGTAACACACAAAACGTTAAAAAACGCCCCTTTGGACGTAATTTAAAATCTTAAAACTTTCAGATTTTTTTTTAAAATTTTAAATAAAGCGTACTGCGTGAAACCAAAAAAAAGATTATTAGCCATTTCTTTCATTTAAATAAACATTTAAACCAAAACTGCGGATATCTGTATCTGATTTATAAAACAATATTTATCATATTTACACACTGGGTTTAAAAGGTTTTATGACTAGTATTTTTAGCAAATTTCAGCAAACTGTGACGTCTCAATTTCTATGAACAGAGTTTTCTGGGCAGCTAAACATTTTATTTATGTCATTGAACATTTGCTGTCATGGAAATGGAAGCAGAGCAAAAGAATAGCAATATTGCTTTTGCCGTAAAAGGAAAGAAACAGCAATGCAGACTTGAAATAGTTTGTAATCATGAACACCATTCAATATTTTTCGTTGATACTGACCCATTTTGTGATGGACGACTACGTAGTGATAATGAGTTAGGATTGGTCTCCCTTCGCTGTCTGGAATGGATGAGAATGTCGTAGAAGTTCGACAACTGTTGTTGAAGTATTTTCGATTTATAGCTGACGAGCTTAAAATTAGTAAAGAAATTGCTCACAGAAACCTTGTGGATGATTCTGGAAAGGAAAAATATGTTCTTGTCCTGTTCTTTGCGGTTTAGTTTTGAGAAATTTCATTTTCAGAAGCTTCGATTAAAGACACTGCTCGTGAAAGATTTTGATTGGAAAGAAATAATTCAGAAAAAAATTCGCTTGAGTTACAGATGATGAAATCCATATTTTGTATGGACATATTTCTGAAATGAATTCATTGCGTTAGGTTAAGTGGTTTGATCTTCGCAACAGTGGATAATTATACAATTCTATTCTCGTCAAGGTATCTACCACAATCTCGACAAGCAGTCTCTAGCAAATAACTCAGTTCTAAACCCCTCTCAGTAAGATTTTGGCACTGGCAGATTACTTTCTCATTTCTTAAGTTTCACTACAAAAGTGATGTTTTAACAGCGCTGAAGAGATTCAACAACCCATAACCATACACGTAAACAATATTCCAAATCACGAGTTTGTAAGGTTTTAGTTTAAACTAACAAAATTTTATGTTAATGTTTTCTTTCCTGTAAGTTCTTATTTCAACTTCCCGTTAGAATGAGCGCGCGTTTCAGCTTTATGCTAATTTGAAGTGGAGCCAAGTTTTTGCATTTGAAAGGTTAGCGATGAACTTCTCAGTGTGTGAGAGAGCTTTTAGTCTCAGATCACTTCGGCTCTGTTCGACGTCCACCTGACTAACTAATATTTAAATTCTAAGCCTTAGCGCTGTTACGCTATTATTTATTGAAATAATCCAAGTGCGTTAGTATTAGCTAAATCTTACTACTCACCATTGATCGTTTAGCATAGAGGCCAACGTCGCGTTTACAGCTCTGTGAGCAACAATTACTTAATTTCTACTTAGCTTTATTTTAAATTTATCTGATTGTTCAGTTTAGACCCAAGTGCGGTCATTATTTTCTATTATCCTTCCCGATTTGGAAAGTGGCCGTAAATAATAGTGGTTTAATAAAAGAGGATTTTAAATCCTTCTTACGTGCAGTTATTCTACCACTTAACCACAGTATTCTACCACAGAACATAGCTGCATTCAGCTCCCTGTTCAAGATCAGGACTTAGTTTACTTCACGAATATGTTCGCCAAAAGTATGCACAGAACACTCAGTGCTCACAAGTTTAATAAAGAAATCTAGCGGTTTTATAAAAATGTCTAGCACTATGTACAAGGATCAAATGTTGAAGGCTGAGAAATAAGAATGTCAAACAACGTAGTCGTAAACTTGATAGACTTTACACTTTTGGCCAATATAAATTTGCGTATTCAAGGCTTTTCGAGACGAACGTCAAACCGATCGTTTGCTTTTAGATCTGATAAACTTATTTGGATAAAATATTTACACTCTCATTAATGTCACATTTGTAAACACCATATTTTCTGTAATATCTTGCGTTTATTTATTTATTTATTTATTTTTTTTGGCGAACGAGAATGCAAATTCATTGTGCTCGATTCATTTAGTTTCGCTTTCAATTTTCTTCCGAATTGCATCTAAATTAAATACTCCGTGTAAAACCTCAGATTTCTTCACGTTTACTTCGAATTACCGTCTGGATTCATTTAAGAAAACCGTACCGCACAGCGAACACAGGGAAAATTCCGTTTTCATGATTAGTCACAATTACTGATATCTGGAAGTTAACTAACTTGCATGTAGCATTTTCGTCCATGTATTTCCACTGACTAATAATGTCAAATTAAAAAATCTGATGTGTACACCACATTAATTCCTTGTATTGAATATTAAATTATACGCAATTTTCCTGCATTTCATTTAAACATATTAAATTAACGGTTAACGAATTTTGAATTAAATCTAGTTCGACGATAACGCATAAACCACAATAGAATAAATGCACGTTTTAAAGTTCACTATATTTATTTACCATAGCCACACTTCGGCGCTAAACGCAGACAATTTCACATACGATTCAGCGCCGCTTACGTAATGCACATGCGCTACTAATTAATTCAGTTCTTCACTTCGCGGTAAGGCAAAAATACATAAAAATTCGAAATATTTATTTGCTTTAAAAATTGAAAGACAGAAAAACATAAAACACCAAGTACACTTAAAATAATTAAAAAACAATTTTTACAGTTAAAATTATAGTTTATACGCAAAAACAAGCTAATGACTTAAATGATAATTCCCGAATGAATTAAGCATAATTTAATTCGCAATCTCTAAATTGGCAACAAATCCACTATTCTGCTAAGTTTCAAATATAAACAAATATGGACGCCATTATAGCAAATAATTAGGCTTAGTCGCACTTAAAAAGCTTTTAAATTGTTGATAATTCCACAATTATTGCATGCAGGTTAACTAAAGGCATAAAAATCTTAACCGAAAGATAAGAATAACATAATTCAATCATTTTTAAGGCAAAAAGTGCACAGTTTACAAATATATAAGAATAAAGAAACTGAGCTCACTGAGCCGAGTAATATATACATATATATGTATATACATATATACTATATATATATATATATACATATATACTTTTGGTGCGGCCGATTGCAACCAAAATGCGAGGTGCGCATCTACATGTTATAGCAGTCCTGTATACAAAATTTCAGCGTTTTGAGGCTAGTCGTTTTTGAGTTTTGCGAAATACTCACATACATACGTACGTACGCACAAACGACATGAAAAAGTCGCTTCAGAATGCATTTTAAATCAATCTTATAATAATTTTTTTGGGGGAAAAAAAGAGTCTTATTTTGTCCTTGCGTTTAGATATTACGCAAAAACATCTTTAAATTGCATTGGAGAACAGTCAAAATTAATATTTTCGTTGAAATATGATACCCGAAATTTTTCGCGATTACAATACTTCCATTTTACTTCGTACAAGGAAGTAAAAAGGGGGAAAAGAAAACTTTTGCCAAAGCAATTGACAGGTCATACGCTCAACATATGCAGTAATAAGGCACATGGCCTAGCCCCGTTGGACTGGAATATTTTTTTAATCTCGTCAACCGGGACTCACTGGTCTTTTGTTAAAGCATACAAAGTAATACAATAATAGGATAAGGACGGGAAAATAAACAGGATATACAGATGGAGAGAATACTCGACATATTTTTATTTATTTAATTTATTTTTTTTTGTTTTACAAATGTAGACAGAACTTGTGATAAATTTTACTTGCTGTTAAATACTTACCACTCATGTAGCATTATTAATTATTTATAATCACAGTGCCTTAGTTTTCAATAATCTATTTCGTAATTTATTGACGTGTAAACACACACTCTGCGTTGTGGAATAAATCTTTCGCTGGAATATTTGTTGTAAATATTGACAGATGCTTTACTGTCATGTTTGAAAGTACAGGATACTGCCAGATATAATACTCGGCATCTGCTAAATGTGCTGGCGTTCCTCATCCACATTTTACATTTCTCCTCAAAAACTGCTTGGAAATAAGACGATTTCCATGATTTGTTGCTGACTGTGCTATAAGGTATTTCTCCCGCTTTCTTAGTATGCCTTCGTAGTGTAATGGTCAGCACAGTCGGCGCGTATTCGGGAGGTCCGGGGTTCGATTCGCGGCGAGAGCATTGTTCATTTTTCATGTCTCCAACCTAATGACTCTACAGTGGCGCCCGAACTAAAAAAATGTGGTGGATGATGATTCTTCATCACCAGGATTTGAGGATTGGGTCCCCTAATATCCTCAGTCGCCCTTTAGAAAAGGGGAAGTATGTAAGGTATTTCTCGGGTCTTCTTAGCATGCTTTCGTGGTGCAAAGGTCAATACACTCGGCGCGTATTCGAGACGTCCGTGGTTCGAGTCCCAGCGAGGGAACTGCTCTGCTTCCGAAATAACCTAATGTCTGTACAGTACTAGCATAAAATACTCGTGAATGAAACGTTTCGTATCTGTCTCGTTGCAGCCTGTTTGCCATTTGACTCAGACTTTTTTAGAAACAATAGTCTTCATAGTTAACTGGTCTGTCAGCAAATTCATTCAGATTTTTACTATAAGTTACCAAGTTCTTTCTTTGGCCGCGTTTACTTTTAAGCCCATTTCTTTTAAGAAAGCGTAGATCATCAATCATGTTACTATTGATTATTATTACCATGCTACTAATGTTTGACATCTAGAAGTATAACCATTGATCTGCCTGGTACAAGTGTTAAAATTAGGTTAGCGGCTCCCGTGATACGCATACCCCAAATGGAAATCTTAGAAATGCATCCACGCCCGATTTGCTGACGAATGTATTTCCCGCACACTTCATGCCTATCTGAAAATGCCAAGACGTTAGCTTAGTACTGTCATACAAGGGGGCAGTGCCTCTCGTCACCACCGATTTCGCTCAAATGTACAGGACATCCAGGGCTTTGCTAGAAATGAAAGTACCCGTAGTGGGAATTCCAGATGGCCAAGCTGCGAACTTTCCCGACGTGTTCAAACAGGAATTCTTCTTTATTCTCCTCTATTGGCTATTTCCCCCTCCTTGGGAAATGTGCCATAAACGTGAATAGTCCTTTCACAGGAAGATTCGTTTTCACCTGAAGGTCGCTCCCGGCGGCGTACGCGAACAATAGATTCTTGACGCGTCCCTGACCGTTGGGGATGACGATAGCTAGGAAGCTCACTCGTTTGCTAGCTCTTGGCTAAGTAACTAGAATTGCGCTAGAATGTTCTGCAAGATATCGAGATTTTTGTGAAATAAAATTTTGAGGAAATTATTGTGGAAATTCGAAAATGTGGGACAAAAGACAAGCTATTGATATGCCTGGAACGTCGACGGAAAAAGAACAGTAGCCAGACGACAGCATCCGCAGCGAAGCGTCGAAGCAACGATTGAAGACGGCGAGAGATTATAGTTTATATCTGTTGGGCGAAGAAAATCTAATCTCATCAGAAAGTTCTGAAGTGATCAGCGAACGAAAAAAGAATAATAATAAAAATTGAAAAAAGATAGGGAAAACAAAAAGAAGTCTCCACACGGGGAGTCGAACCCATGATCATCGAATTACTAGACCGAGCTCTTATTTAGTCTCATTTGCCAACCGCTGCTTGGCAAATGTGCTAACGTAAATGGCTTATACGGTGCGAGGAGCCTCATCAACATTTTTATTTTCTAAACGCTTGCCCATCCGGAGTTCCCACTTCGGTCCTTTCTAGCCAATCTCCGCATGCCCTATAAATTTAAGCGAAATCGGTGATGACGAGTAGAAAATGCCCCTTTGTTAGTTGACCTAATTTTCTGAATAATGTCGCAGTTATATGATGTAAACTAGATACTTTTTTACCCTAGTTTACAATCTACAATCAACAGCAAAACGCAACGATACATGGTTTCTAAGGCGGTAAATAATTTTTTATGAACCAAAACTGCTGGACTATTGTAGGGAATACTTGATCTCGTTTTTACGCATTTTCTTTCTTTCTTTATCTGCTGTTTTACTTTCTTTTACTGGCAGGAATTTTGTGGTACACATAGGAGTATCCTCAGCAATGTAATATAATATATGAGCTACAAACCTCTCGACCAATATTAATCGGTTTTATGGTTAACCAATATTGATCGACCAATCAATATCATGACCAATATTAATCGGATTGATGGTTAACCAATATTGATCGACCAATCAATATCATGACCAATATTAATCGGATTGATGGTTAACCAATACTGATCGACCAATCAATATCATGACCAATATTAATCGGATTGATGGTTAACCAATATTGATCGACCAATCAATATCATGACCAATATTAATCGGTTTGATGGTTAACCAATGTTGATCGACCAATCAATATCATGACCAATATTAATCGGCTCCATAGTTAACCAATATTGATCGACCAATCAATATCATGACCAATATTAATCGGCTTCATGGTTAACCAATATTAATCGACCAATCAATATCATGACCAATATTAATCGGCTTGATGGTTAACCAATATTGATCGACCAATCAATATCATGACCAATATTAATCGTCTTCATGGTTAACCAATATTAATCGACCAATCAATATCATGACCAATATTAATCGGTTTGATGGTTAACCAATATTGATCGACCAATCAATATCATGACCACTATTAATCGGCTTCATGGTTAACCAATATTGATCGACCAATCAATATCATGACCAATATTAATCGGATTGATGGTTAACCAATATTGATCGACCAATCAATATCATGACCAATATTAATCGGATTGATGGTTAACCAATATTGATCGACCAATCAATATCATGACCAATATTAATCGGTTTGATGGTTAACCAATGTTGATCGACCAATCAATATCATGACCAATATTAATCGGCTCCATAGTTAACCAATATTGATCGACCAATCAATATCATGACCAATATTAATCGGCTTCATGGTTAACCAATATTAATCGACCAATCAATATCATGACCAATATTAATCGGCTTGATGGTTAACCAATATTGATCGACCAATCAATATCATGACCAATATTAATCGGCTTCATGGTTAACCAATATTAATCGACCAATCAATATCACGACCAATATTAATCGGCTTCATGGTTAACCAATATTGATCGACCAATCAATATCATGACCAATATTAATCGGCTTGATGGTTAACGCAACACATCCAACACAAAAATCAAAACGAAAACTCAAAAACCAATAATTAATAACAAGAATTAAAAATAAAATCAAATACATACAGTTAAAAGTATCAAATTAAATTTCCCAATACTGCATTATCCTCTACATAACTCCTCAGCAAATCTAAATTCTATCTTTTGGCAACAGAATTCCTTTACGTTGCCATGTTCTTCCTAACATATAGCAGAAATAAGCAGTTTTTGACAAAATGTCGTGCTTTGCTTTCAGAATTACAAAAAGTATAAAAATTCTTATTTTGAAAATTGTATCGTTTCAGGTATGGCGGGAAGAACCCGCGCTCAGTAATTATTTGACTGTAATCAAAATGACGTATCATTCTTATATTTTTTAGAAACTTCAAGGTTCAAAAGATAACCATTTTTTGTTTTTCCGAAATGCTTCATTGCTCTTTCCAGCAATCATAATAAATGTCCCCGATTCTGTCAATAACGATTCTTTTTGTTGTGTGACCACCGAACGCATTCCCGGCATTACCGACAGCAGCGTGCTAGCCTCCGTCGGTCTCTTCTTTGGCCAATATTTTAGCTCTCTCGTTACCTATTGATATCAGTACAGGCTTTCACTCAGTTCATTTTCATTACAATACAAGTAGATATTTCATACACGGGATCAAAATATCATTATTAGCATCTGCAAATGCTTTCAAACCAGAGAAGGAGTTTATATATACTATTATACAGATTTAAGTTTTTGTTAAGCACTTTAAGTGCAGATATGATAACAGCCAGTGCGATTTGAACACCGAATTGTAAGATTAAAGTCTAATTTTACCAATTTCTTTACAAAACAAATAAACCATATATGTTGTACCAATTCCGTTGTCAAAACCCGAACCGTCTGCAAATATATTAAATTCTCCTATGCAGACATTTAAAGTCCGATATGCCGCCCAACCGGCATAGCTGACTGCCGTGCCGAAGGGCTCGGGATCAAATCCCGGAGAAGGCATGGATGTTTGTAAATGTATAGTGTCGGTGCGGCATGGCGGCACTTTATATATGCGGCGAGCCGAAAGTCATGTGGTTTGGTGGAAGGGTAGAGGGGTGGGAGACCCTCGGACCCGTCCTCCCCAGGTGCTCTCCATCAAAATTGGGGGCGGAACTGAGCCAAATCGCACTGTCACCTGTTAGGTGCTCAAGGCTGTTGCCAACGACAGGTGTAATCTTGCGCTCCTTGACACGAGAAATTTCGTGGGCTTGAGCTGTGTCAAAAAAGTGTGCATGAGTAACAACAACAAAGTTCGATATTCCACGCTGATTATCTTAAAGCACGATGGATAAAGTCAATATTAAAAACATATAAAGATGTCTAATATGCGAAGTTCAATGCTCACGAGAAGTATATAATAATGAAAACATAAAGAACTCGACTTTGGGTTACTATTAATAAATTTTAAGAAATTCGCCGAGTGGTTAGAGAAACATTCATGGATGATGTACTAGTCAAAGAGCCCAACTATCGGAGTCGCCACAGTCTCACGCGCTGCAGATAAAAATGTTTTTTCTGTACAACGTTGCCATGGCCCGCTTCGAAATCCTCGAGTTTGTTCATCAAAAATTCGTTAAAGTTTTACAAAATATGAAATTGTTAATAAAACAAATTCCAAATTTGGGCTTCCAGATGCCTATATTCGCAGCAGGATGACGGCATTCAAATCTGGATGGCTTTAGGTACCGTCGTTTTATCACAATGAGAGAAACATACGTACATTTATGCCCATTCTTCATTATTTAATTTCTTTAAGTATAGTACAGGGCTGCAATATTTTGTGGCAACAGTTTGAAAAGTGATACAGACTTTTAATGTTTCCGACGCAAAATCGCAAAACTTTGCTAGTCCTTCAGGGACAAAGCCCCTTTGCACT
>KK120431.1:214362-252438 GCA_000611955.2 Stegodyphus mimosarum
AAAAAAAAAAAAAAAAAAAAAAAAAGGAAGAAAAAAGAAAAAAAAAAACTTTAGGAAAAAAGTCGAAATGCCTGATGCAAAATTCAATGACTTAAGTTACTTTTATTCTAAGTTGCTCAAATGCAAGCATTGTCGTCCTTGTTAGACCTAACTACAATCAGAATTTTGAAACAATAATAAGTTTAAAAATAGTGCATACACATTCAAAAAACTGATAAAAATGCAAGCTGGAGCACTTAAGTAATACAATAAATTAATTTAAAACACGTGACGCAGTCTGTAAACGAAAATATAAGTTGCTCAAATCTAAACACTACCCTTCTAGTTAGACCTAACCATAGTTAGAACTTTAAAGCGCTCATACCTAAAAAAAAAATAATATATACAAATGAAAAAACACTGATAAAATTGCAAACTAGATCACTTAAGCAATATCATAAATGTATTTAAAACATGTAACACAGTCCGTCTACCAAAATATAAGAGTAATACTGTTTCATAGTTTTGCAACTACACCACTCTCGACCTCGGCCGAACTTTTCCCGTACCTATTTTTGGTATTATTCTCCCTGAATTATTTCATATGTAATTAAATGTATGACTCTTAGGTTTCATCGAACAACGCCGTAAATAGTGCTTACCTATTTTTGGAACTTTACGATTTCCTGTGGCTGCAGATCTTGCATGTCAGTGGCTGATGGTACTATCTTCCTTACTTTGATTCCGCTCACCTGAAGCAGAATGGTATGGGCATGAAAATCAATCTGAAGTTCCTATTGACTTTAGAAAGTCGAATTGTCGAAATACAGTAATATCACATTCGCCAGAAAATTCCTTATAACATAAAACAAAACGCTATAATTTTTAATTTTTATCCTGTATCATCAAGATCATACTGCCTATGACCTTACAAAGTTTTCCTTATAAATTTCTCCGCCAAGAAGCTACTCTAAGCCCCTGCATTAAGCAATGCTACTGAGGAATTTCTATTCAAACTGCTTGCATATGAGGCAATTGGTCATTTTTTACAACACAAGTTTAGCTGTATATGAGACGCTTTCTGTTCAATCTGTGGTGACTGCTCTCGTCACTTCTTCCTAATTTGAACGACTCATGCTATTATTCCAATTACTCACGTCTCTATTTCTATCAAAACGCTTTTTAATCTCTACTTGGCGATCATCATTTTACTTCTTTGGCCACTTTTCTAGCAGTATTCATTCCTAGTTCTCCAAGTGAACTTCCCTTCCGTCGAATCTGCTGTTGTTTCTACCGACCAACTTTTACCATATTCTCAGTACCCATATTTTTGGCCATCCTATCGCTTTCATATTTCAAAGATAACTCGAATAATTCTTAAAACCTTGCCGGAATTCCTCAAGTATGATGAAATTCTACACATGCGGTAGCAACCTCGGCATAATCAATTATATGTCTTCCAGGTCTGTCTTTCTCCCATACAACAATTTCATAGTCGCTTTTCTCAGTACAAAAGCCGTCAATTCTTCCCTAGCACTGATACTTTCTAAACAATTCGGATTTCAACTGAACTGTACCTCTTACTGCAGAAAAGGTTTTATTAAGACTGCCATAATTCTCGCTACAGGGTTCATCTAAAAAGGTTTTTACGACGTCTTCGACGCCAAGGCTACGGCAACCGTATGTTGTTCGCCAACTGGATACAATAGGAAATGGTTTTCCAGACCTTCAGCAAAACTTATTACAGAACTGATACAATCCAAACGGATGAAAAGTTTCATTGAAGTTTGCATGGCATCTATAATACACTCGAAAAACGTAATCAGCTTTACTTTCTCTCGCTTTCAACCTTGTGGAGGCCAAATCGAATGTTGCTGAGTATCCAGGAACACTTATTTACTGGCAGTGGGTACCAGTGAACGGAATCTAGTTACTTCAGTGCTGAAATGACGGCAAATTATCTTCCCATCTTAGACTTTAAGTGAAGCAACAGCGAATTCAAAAGAAGGTTTAAAATAAACTTTTTTATTGAGCTCTTCAGTTTAATAAAACAACGCAGTGGTAGTAACAGCACAAGTCATTGCTTCTTGCCAGATTAAAACAATATAAAAATTAAGGTAAACTTAAAAAATATATATATAAATTTACAACGCAAATGTCTACTGTAAATTTCGGTTTCAGCCTTCGAATCAAGTTAGCAGACTCTGTTAGCAAAGACTACAAACGATTTAGGTTAATTTAGAAGCTGGGTAAAAATAGGCAGTTAAGATTTACGCCTCCAAACGGAGACGATTACTGGTTGCTTCCAAAAGCTAAATCTTAACTTTTCTTATAGACTTTAACTAATTTTTATCCTCGCCGGAGTCGACGAAAGTACAGTAACGATAAAAATAATAACAAAAAAAAATCTGAAATTTAAAATCTGAAAGGTTTCAGATTTTAAATTACGTCCAAAGGGCCATTTTTTAGCATTTTCTGTGTTGTATTTATTTATTATATATCATGTTCTTCTCACTTAAACCATAAAATTCAGTTTAACAGCAATATCGCAAAATAATTTTAAAACGAGTCTATTTTTAAAATTTCCGATACACAGTTCAGCGCGCTTTAGATAAAAAGGTTTCTTTTTCCCCGTAGAGTGTTGCCATGGCTCGCTTCTAAATCGTTTCAATTTGTTCATCAAAAATTCGTTAAAGGTTTACAAAATATGAAATAGATAATAAAACAAATTCCAAATTCGGGCTTCCAAATGCCTCTATTCGGGTAGAAACGTACGTTATTCAGAATTGGATGGATGTAGGTACAGTTGTTTTATCACATTTGGAGAAATATATATACATTTATGCAGATTCTCCATTATTTAATTCCTTGGGCTAATAAATTTAAATATAGAACCCTACAATGATGTAAACAGTATTTTATTCATTTTCCATTGAACCATTTCATGTGATATGGGAATAAACCTATGTGCTTGTATATAGAAACTATTATACATTATAACAGAAAATAAAGATAACATAATTCCTTAAAGAGACAAAACAATGACAAAGTGAAACGATTATGTTCTAAAACTCTTCTCTTCATTAAGATTGCTGTCTAGCGCCATCGTCTCTTCGATGGGATCTATAAGAAGGAAAAAGGAGCCAATTTAAAAATTTCAGTTTAATTTTAGCTAATTTTAACTTAGAGGTTATTTGTGTTATTATACTGCCTAAGTTTGCCCTAAATTAGCTAATATTACACATCGCCTTTCCTCTACTGGATTTCAGCTACTCTAAGCGTGTCTAATGCTACTTTGCTTCAGATTTTCTACTATACATCAGAACCCAAAGCTTTGACATCGATAAAAAGTTAATGGACACGAATTTTCGACGAACTTTTGGACGCTGAACATGCTTCATGAAGAAGCGTTTGCAATCATCATATCTTGTTTTGGAAGCAGCCTCCGGTATCGGTATCTCTATCTGGTAAAGCGGCGTATAGCAAGATTTTGCTTTTACCGCTGCATTGGATTTTATTTGCCTTTAGGCTTTGGTTTCAAAAGTTGTAAGGCGGAATCCGCCACCGTCTTTTAAAAGGCGAAATAGTTCAAGTACTACTGTACTGACATTGATATTGTATTGGAGCTTTGGCAAGGTAAATGCAGATACACAAAGTCTCCGTTAAGTGAAATATACGAAA
Source organism: Stegodyphus mimosarum (assembly GCA_000611955.2). NCBI lineage: Eukaryota > Metazoa > Arthropoda > Arachnida > Araneae > Eresidae > Stegodyphus > Stegodyphus mimosarum. Next base: position 218,023 of record KK120431.1, read on the forward strand.
TAAAGTTGAAAAATACGAAAATTATGTACAATATTTACACTATTTACCCGTTTGAAACACACTAAATAAAGTCATTATCTTTGTAGATAGTCTCTAAGATAAATGCTACCATCTGACATTATGGAAAATAGTTCTAGGACGTTTTACCGCATGCTCGATGGTGTGATCATAATTGATGAGATCTCGTATGTGTTCATAGCTTGAAATTTCTACGTTCTTGAAGAAGTTGTGGTTAATATTTGGTCTGCGATCGGCCTAATATCCAGTTCTTTATGAATGTGCTCGTTTCTGATGAACTACGAAATATTTGTAATTTCTCTGAGTAGTTTATTTTGAAAGATTTGTAATTTCTTTCGTTGTGTTTTTCCAACCGTGGCGTGGAATGGCGTGGAGGAGTACTGGTCTAATAAGACAGATGTAGATTCTTCTATTAATTTTGAGATTTAGTTTAACTTTTCTTCCGATAAGTGGGCGTAACGCATTCTTTGCTTTCTGTAGCGCATAATTGGCCTGTTCTTTAAATAAGAGCTGCGTATGAAAATGCACACCTAAGTACTTAACACTATTTGTAATTGGGAGCACTTGATTATCTATTTGAATATCAATTTGCACTGGTGAGAATTTCTTATATCTTCTAAAGAGTACTATGTTGCTTTTAGTGGGATTCATTTTCATTTTCCATATTTTGAAATAATGAGAGATGATGTTAACGGAAGCAGCCTCCTTCCTTGAGAAGCCGTATATATGCTGATCTATGCGTTAGGTCAAAGAATATATATTGTTAAGATGGAAAACTTCTCCGCAGAAGAAGTGGCTCCGTCCCAACGCAAAGGGAAACAGATGCGCATGCGCGAAATGTCTGTCGCCAAATCACCGAAGCTCGAAGCAGGCTTCGAAGTTCGAAAGGCCAGTTTATTAAGAGTTCATACACCGAATATCGTTTTAAATTTCTTTAAAGGAAAAGGAAATAATTTTTCGCGCAAGTAAATTAATTAATGGATTAGTTATTTTGAGCAAAAACGTAAGAAAATCCAAGTTTAATTTATCGCGAAACGTCAAAAAAGAAACGTTTTTCAAAGAATGTTTCTTCTTAACAAGTGTTTCTCAATTTCCTGTACACATCGCGGAGGGAGAAATTCTCGCCAGGTCCCGTCGCCAAATCCCTTGGCGAATTTTCCCTCCTCTTTGCAGCGGTATTACAACAAACTGGTTTACAATACATCTATGGAACCCTTTCTTCTTTACATAGACTTTCTTTGGCTAGGTAAGTCCTCGTGACACTTTTCGTGGAGACGATTCAACTATCTCTGAGATAGTTTGAGCGTAAGATGCATGTAATATAACTTGATAAATCGATATCAATAAAAAAGAAAGTTGCAAGCTTTAACGAATGCATAATTTATAATAAGAATCTGTGGCCATCACGATTTCCTGACTTAGTCAGCCTGAATTTAGTTTAATGTTCTTGTCCATGGATAGACGACAGAACAATCGTTCCAATGAAATTAGGTGCACCAATAATTTGACAGGACCCAATATACCACTAAAGGCAAATTTAAGTAATGTTGGCCTTCACCAAAATGCAGCATATTGTTGACATGAGACAAGTAAGTTCTCAGTAACTTCCTGCCAGTTTGATTTCTAAAAATAGCTGGTTTAGTTATGTATCAATCAAGATCTACAGCCATCACGATCTGTTGGAGCAAATTATACAACCACACAAATTTTTAAATATCAAAATGTTATTATTACTTCAGGAAATTTAAATCTTGCATCAAACTGGAATTCAAACTTTCAGGCAATAAGTTAATATTTATATTGCAAAGTGCGAAAAATATTAAGGAAATAAATGTTTTAGTATAAAAGCAACAGCAAACAATCTTACATTACTAGTTCAGTTAAACATTATTATTCTTCGCTACTTTACAGCCACTACCAGTTTCATAGTGTTCAAGTTTTTTAAAACTTCCGAGTTAGACTTGCAGTGAAAAATTAATACAATGTTCAAGAAAGGAGATTACGGCTTTATTGATCCCACACACTTATCTTGAATTATAAAGTTTCTCAAAATACGGCAGAGAATTTTATGAAAATAGTTTTAGCATTACGAGCGGAACACTTCTGAAAACATAAACTGTAACTTTGTATATGATCTCCGTAGGGTAAGAGTTGTGATTAGTGAAGTACTTGTTATACATTAAAAGTTAAATTCAAAACATTTCCCGCGTTTACCTAAAAAATTATTAGGGATATGCATTATTAATGTTTTTCTGAGAACAACAACAAAATAATAGCCGCATGCATATTTCATAATCTATGAGTCCCTAAACCAAGTATATTTTGTTTTAAATTTCCTTTCAAAACTTTCATTTTGCTTAGTGATAAAGCATCGAAAATATAATTCTTTCCTGAATAATGATAAGACTTCTACACACTGAAATATGCGATATTTTGTAGTGTGAATTTATTAAAGCTTACTAAAAATTTTATGAATCGGGATTATCAAATTAATAAATCAAGTTTTAAAGTTTTAAAGATTGAGGTTTAGAAGTTCTTATGATTATGAAATCTGCTTTAAAACATTATCTTTGTTATTTGAAAAACTATTTGTCTGTAACTATTTGTTTCGAATCGACCACCTAGTATGCAAAATAAATGTTAATATACAAACACAGGCGAAACAATTGTGAAAATCGCCGTGAAATGATGCATATTCGTAAAACGGAAAATAAATAATACTTAAAATAATCTAGAAGCTAATGAAGATTAATAAGTTTGAGTTCGGATTCAGTTACCTTAACAAAGATGAACATGAGTGGCATTAAAGAGAAATACAGCGTTGGTTGAAATCTTGCTAGGAAAATACACTCTCCAGATGAGAGTTATAGATCATAAATGAAAAATAATATTTAATCCTCTTTCTGGCATGGGTGACAGCTACAATTCGTAATGACATCAGTTGTGCAAATCTGTGGATTTATTTTTCACGCTGATATTGTAAGGTTTTAGTTTAAACTAACAAAGTTTTATTTTAATTTGACTTTTTCTATCTCTTCTCATTTCAACTTCCCGTTAGAGTAAGCGCGCATTTCAGCTTTATGCTAATTTGAAGTGGAGCCAAGTTCAAGATTTCATCGAGCTAAGAAATCTTTCAGCTTTTAGTCTCATACCACTGTTACTCTATTCAACGTTCGCCTGACCAGCTAGTATTTGAATTCTAAGCCGTAGCGCTGTTACGTGATTACTTATTGAAGTAATTCTAAGTGCGTCAGTATTAGTTAAATCTTTCTACTCACCATTTAGTTTAGAGGCCAACCTCGCGTTCATAGCTATATGAGCAACGACGATTTAATTTCTATTTAGCTTTAGTTTAAATTATTTGATTGTTCATTTTAGACCCAAGTGGCGGTCATTATTTTCTGTATCCCTTCCGAGTTGGGAAGTGGCTGTACATAATTGTGGTTTAATAAAAGAGGATTTTAAATTCCTCTGAAGTGTAGTTCTTCACAGTTTTCTACCACAGAACATAGCTGCATTCAGCTCCCTGTTCAAGATCAGGACTCAAAGCTGTCACGAAGATGTTTTCCAAGAGTATCCACCGAACACTCAGTCCTGACAATATAAAGCCAATCCGATGTCCTCCGGTCTCGAAGTTTGACTTATTGGAATGGCTTTTGTTCTTGATTTTAGGTTCTAGGTGGTCCGAAAGATTTTCTTTTAGGAAGTTCGAGAATTTGTTGGTCAGGGAACATGACAGAGCTCCTCGGAATACTCTCGAACTCTTTAGAATGCATTCAGTGACGATTCAAACTCGATGAGCTTTTATATTTACATTTTAGAAAATAGGTTACGACTTAGAAAATTGGTTTGCCCACAACTGTGTTTAATGCTAGGGAACTACAGGCAACACCTGTTCATCCGAAATCCGAATATATTCCTATTGATTTAATCACACGTTTACTGCAAAAATGGAACACAACTCAGAATACTCGAAAAATCCCAGAATATAAAACATCAGCATTCTGCTTATATCGCAAGTTCCACACAACCTTCACTGAAAGATTCATGTGTTCTTTCAATGCACTTTACATCGGATGTCATTACTGTAAAGATAAAAATACGACTTACAGACAGGAAGACTCACTTCCAGTGTTCTTCTACATCAAGTCCCTTACCTTGGCTGAACTTTATCATAGAACCCAACTGTACTCTATAAGTTTCGAGCAGGTAAAGCTAGATTATTCCTTTTAATTGCTCGAAATAGCGTTCTGTCTATTGACAACAAGTTACTGATTTACAAATCCGCTCTGCGTCCCACGTTACGTTACGCCTGCCCAGTTTGGGCCTATTCCTGTAAATCTTACCTTAGCTTCAAACTGCCCAAAGCAGCATTCTCAGGCAAATCAACAATTCACCTTGGTATGTACGTTATAACAGAATCCACGAAGAGCTGTAAGTTGAACAACTCAGATCTTACTACTGCCGGGCAGCACGTAAATTTTATGAAAATCAAAATTAACAACCCAACAGTAACAGTCTGTAACTATTAGCTATGATGTACATAATTCTATCAAAAGCAAAAGACCAATGGTCATTTAAGTGTACAAAATGACTAATGTTCAAATTGTCATTATGTGATTGTATGTTTTTATTCTTGTTTACTGTGTTGTAATGCTTAAATGTTCATTGCACCAAAGACTTACACTTTCTCTCATTCACATGCATTAGTGCCTTGTATATTACCATGTTTCCAGCAATGTAACCAGTTCGTTTGACACTTTCCAGATTGCTTGGGCATTTTCTGTGACCATGTACACTTTAATCTAAGTTAGTCTATCAAATTCAAATGAAATTTTCTATCCTAATTAATTCTAATATTATGTTATATACAGGGTGTTTCAGAAATCATGGGAAAAACTTGGAGGGGTGGTGAAGCGTATTAAAACATGCATTTTTGGTATAGTAATGTAGGGTCTAAAGTGACGGGTTAAGGCATGAAAGCAAAAAAACGACACGAGAGAAAAATGTGTTTATGTACAAAATCAACGCAAAGCGCTTCTTTGCAGCAATACAGGATTCACAATAAACGTTCAATAAAGGGAACACTAACAGTAGTAGAAAATACAGCTGTGATTGGTTAGCAATGCAGCGGTAGTGAGCCGGACAAATCACGATTCGATGCATCAGAGGATCATTCGCAACTGTGATGTCGAGCGAGATGGGTGAGTTTACGCACAGAGAAAAAGCTGACATGCATCTCATGTATGGTGCTGCTAATGGGAACGGCAGAGCGGCTCTACGGTTGTACCAGGAACGGTTTCCGAACAGGCGTATGCCGAAGCACACAATGTTCGAGACGTTGCATCGGTCTCTGAGCGAAAACGAGTCATTTGAAGCCACCTCTGACACTAGCAGTGGAAGAACTGCACGATAACCCCGCATTGAAGAATCCATCTTGAACATTCTGCATGAATCACCTCAGACAAGTACAAGAGCTATTGCACGTCGTCTGCAGCTGAGTCATTCCACCGTTTGGAGAGTATCGAATGAAAATGGTTTGCACCCATACCATTTGCAGAAAGTCCAAGCCTTGCAAGAGACAGATTATGCCTTCGAGTCCATTTCTGTCGTTCGTTCTTGCAGCAGTGTGAGGCGCAGGCGAATTTTCCCATCGGATGTGCTATTCACGGACGAGGCAACGTTCTCACAGGACGGCATCTTCAATAACCAGAACATGCACGTGTGGGCAACTCATAATCCACACATCATACGTCTACCTGCATTCCAAACCCACTTCTCCGTGAATGTGTGGGCGAGTATTGTTAACGACTACCTCGTAGGCCCATACCTCTTACCTGCACGTACAAATGGTTTACGTTATCATATTTTTCTGCAAGAGGTGCTACTGGAATTGTTGCAGGATGTTCCGGCTGTCGTTCGTGATCGCATGTGGTTCCAGCATGATGGTGCACCAACCCATAACCACGTGCGGGTCCGCAATTACTTGGATGAGACACTTTCGGGCCGATGGATTGGCCGTGGTGGACCCGTTCGAGCCAGATCGCCAGACGCATTCGAGCCAGATCGCCCGTTCGCCAGATTTATCCAGCTTGGATTTTTTTTGGGGGCCATCTGAAGAGCATCATTTACGAAACTCCCGCTGACTAACTAGAGGACCTCGTAGCACGACTATCGATTGCGGCTGCAAGCGTGCGCAAAATGCGTGTCGTTTCTCAAAATATTCGTCAATCTCTTCTGCGACGTTACCAAGCATGTATTACTGCTGGCGGTCGCAATTTTTAACATTTATTGTGAATACTGTATTGCTACAAAAAAGCACTTTGCTTTGAATTTGGACATAAACACATTTTCCTCTCGTGTCGTTTTTTTTGCGTTCCTGCCTTAACCCGTCACTTTAGACCCTACATTCCTATAAAAAATGCATGTTTTAGTACGCTTTACCACCCCTCCAAGTTTGTCCCATAATCTCTGAAACACCCTGTATATATAAATGATACATAAAAAAATTAATTACTATAAGCTTTATATTCAATCTATCAATCTATCTTTAAACATAAATTAATTGCTCCTATTTTTGTCTTAAATTATTGTAAGGCATTAATTCGTAACTGCACAATTTGTTCGATTGGGGCTAAGGTCTCTGACCTAGGGACCCCGGTGTATAACACCGTCTCTTTCGTGTTCTTCTACAGCGGAGATTTTATAGAGTTCAATCAGGTCCAATGCAACCATTTCTTTTTACTCACAGATGTTAACACTGGAATTTTCCGTCATAATCTATTTTTTTATATCCTTTTCAAGGAATTCATTACTTTTCCTGAATGTGGAATATGTGGTTCGTCATTGATGTTTCCAAAAAATCTGCATTCTTGCTGAGGATTAGGTTTTAGGTTTGGACAGTCCTCTGTTAGTAAGCGCTGATTTTAGACCACAGTTCAAACTGTGCTCGATGTGTTCTGCATTTTTCATTCAACTCCAAACTTCTTCTCTATCTTCAAAATGTTTCAAGAACTTCAGTTATTGGACTGCATTAAAACTGATTAACTAAGAATGAATATGCTGCTTCAGGTGTAAAACTACTGTAGAAGCTTCCACAAACTTCTACGGTCTGTCACATTATGATAGACGTAACGAGTTAAGTAACTCAGCTGTACCAATGTAACTCTACTGTACATTGATGTGGTTCTGCACATCAGTATAGAGTAGAAACATTTTTCTCATTCACATTTAAGGGTTCTCTCTTAATATTACAGACAATATACATAACTTACATCTTCTTGTAAATTAATTTTATAGCTTTCTCCTTTTTATATTTTAAAGCCAATTACATGTTATAAAATACATAAATTAATTTAAAAATAGTTTAATTTTGCGTCACTTCGAAAGAATAACGATGATTCAGATAATCGGAGGTAGCAAAAGGTCCAGAATACGGCCTGCAAAGTATTTCCTTTTGTTGTTTTTTATGTGTTATAGGAAGCTTTAAAAACAATCTTTTCTTTTTTTTTTCCTTAGTGTTTTTCCTAACATATGCTTTTATAAATTTGTTATATTTAAGCCATATGCTTAGGATAATCGTCTCTCGATAAAGACATTTGCTTGTTTTCCTCTACAAATTAACTAAGATTATTAAATCAGCGTTAGCTTAAGAGTAAAGTTGTTTCATTTTAAAATTCATTGAGGGCTTTATATATAGAAATTATCACACAGTTGGGTGGCAGTTGAGAGATTTATTCCATTTAAATTTATCTTTTTCCATATTTTAGACTTTTATATATCATAATTCGAAGCGAGAAATAAGAAACTTTATTAAGAATATATTTAGAATGGCAACAAATGAAATCAGGAATATGAACAGTGTCTGAGCTTGAAATTCCGTTGGCTTCAGGCACAAAACCATTATTTTCTTCCATAACTTATTCTTGGAATGTTTTTGAATCATAACTAGCGTGGAAAGACTAAACTTTGCATAAAAATGTGGCATATAACATTTTAAGCATTGTTCACCCTACTTCATAAAATACCATATTTCATTAAGTATTCCTCTTTGCTCAGAGTTATGTTCTGGCAACAACCGAAATTAAAGGAGAAACAGAGCGTATGGGAGTCATTACGGTTAATCTAATAGCCAAACGCGCAATCTTAAGAGTATCTCCTGAACTGTTAAATGACCTCTGAACATTGACCGTCGCTTAATTCCATGACACTTCCCTCCTAAGATTTATGCTAGAAGGCTGATCTAAGTAAAGAGCTGCTCCAGTAAATGGATTAAACTGTCTCCTGGGGGGATGTCTGGAAGCACATTTTTCCGAACAGCCAATGAATGCCTTCTCCTCACATGCATTTTATGGAGTCCAGAGATATTTGTCTGTGCCAGCAATAAAACGCATAAAAACAATGGAGAGGAGTCTTGTGGCAATGTTACTACCATAGTTATTTATCATCATTCCTTTTATTGTATGTTCGACTCATATAACTTATTTCTCAAGTGTTAGATTAGCTGTCTCTCATCCAAAAACTGTTTGGAAGGTGATTCTCATTTTTACTTCCTTGTACGAAGTAAAAAGGAAGTATTGTAATCGCGAAACATTTCGGCACCATATTTCAACGAAAATATCTATTTTGACCGCTTTCGAATGCAATTTAACGACGTTTTTTAGTGACATCCGTACGTAAGGACAGAATAAAGACTTTTTCCAGGAAAATAATTATAAAACTGATTTAAAATGGATTCAGAAGAGATTTTTTTCGTGGCGTCTGTGCGTACGTACGTATGTATGTATGTATCTCGCATAACTCAAAAAAGAGTAGCTTCAGAACGTTGAAATTTTGTATATTGGGCTGCTATATCATGTAGATGTGCACCTCGCTTTTTGGTTGCAATCGGAAACACCAAATGTGTTCAAATATGTGTATATATATATATATATCCACTCTGTTACTCGGCTCAGTGAGCTCAGTTTCTTTAGTCTCATAAGTTTGTAAATTGTGCATTTTTTGCTTTAAAAATGATTGAATTATGTTGTTTTTAGCTTTCGGTTAAGTTTTTATGCCCTTAGTTAATGTCACTCCAAAACATAGTTAAATTTCATTCCATAGAGGTCAAAATAGATATTTTCTTTGGAATATGATACCCGAAATCTTTTGCGATTAGAATACTTCCTTTTTACTTAGTACAAAGATGTAAAAAGGGTCTCAATAAAAAGTCAGATTATTCCATCCGTTATCTCAAACCATTTTCAGGACATAGTTTTCATTAAATGAGACAAAAGATTGTAAAGGGAATTTAAGCATGTTGCCTATTGAAGCTACTTTTCCCTGAATCAGCTACATAATCCTATGGCATCTTCAGTCAGAGATTTATCGATGTCTGTCGACTGTTTTCGGGCAAAATGTTATTTTTAAAGAGAATGATGGTGACTGTATAGATAGGTGTCACTGTGTATGATGAATACAACAGTTTGGCCACTTTGCAAGATGAATGCAATAGTATGAAAAAAAAATACGGAAAACATTAAGCCGAGAAAATTACTGTGTATTTAAGTTAGGTTCGGAAGTAATAGTTTTTACCTTGACGGCTTCCATTTTGGAGTTCCATGAGCAATCGACAAGGAGATCGTCTGCCCAGGCGACCGTACATCAGCCATTATCCTATTTTTCCTCCTACAAAATATAATAACGTTTTTGATGACAGTAAAATGAAAAAGAAATAAAAAAATTGAAATATTTTGAAAATAATACACATTTTTAGAAGACTGTAATTTTGAAATTGCAATGGTTGAAAAATACGAAATCAGCTTCCTTCGGGAATGCCGTAAATTCTGAAAATCATTTATATATATTATTTTTTAAAAGAATATAGTAAAGTTAAATTAAATTTAACTAATTCTCTTGCGCCATTGCTGCAAGGAACGAAATTTGAATTTAACAAAATTTCTATTCGTAAAAAGCAATTTAAAGTAAAAAATGAATTATAGAAATAAGTTTAAAAGAAATTATAAATCATTTATATTGCTGCGAACTAATCTACAATATCATTTAAATTCTGAGAACATAAGTAAATCAAGTGCAAGTATCAAATATAAAATTGTAATTAATTTTTTAAAATCCTAAAAATAAATAAATAAAAAAAAATGCATAGGTGAATAATTGTTGAGCTGGCAGAAGACAAGTCTGTCTTCTGCCAGCTCAACAGTCAAGGGGAAGTTGCCCTCAAACCTAACTCTTCAATTATTCAATTCGTGTTTCGTCATTTATGTACGCAAGTGTAAAATTCAAAACCAAAAGTAAAACCAAATCATGTGACCTACCAAAAGCAATTCAAACGAGTGGAACTTTTAGAAAAGTAGAAATCAAAGCCAATACAAAACAATACCCTTTATAATACCAATTTTTTAGAAAACCAATTTAATTTAGTAACTCTTGCCCTCAAAAAACTTCCCCGACACGAATATGCATGTAAACAAAAAAAAATATGGATACTATTAACATACTAAAAATAAACTAGAAACTAAATTAAATAATACTAAAATAATATAATAAAGGCAAGTAAAAGGTAAGTTATAAATTAAATTAATTAATTTACCATTATTTCTATTGGAGTGTGGACAAGTAGCAAGTCAAGTGATGTAAAGTAGTGTTCCTTCATTTTATAAAAGAGGGCGCTTTTGAAAGGTAAAAATGAGTGATAAGCTGCTGTATGTAAGAAACATTTAAAAAACTATTTAAAGTTATGCTGCAAACTATATGTAATGTAAAAAGTGTCTTTTGTAGCTAAAAAAAATTTTTAAATCTAACTGTGTAGTAATGTAAAAATGTGTGTAAAAATGTGTAAAAATTGTGAAAAACAAACTGTTGTAATGTGAAAAATGGTCGCAAATTACTAATAATTTTTTTAGTAAATTTAATTTAAGAAGTATTTTTGAATTTTAATTTAGAAAAATTAAAAAATTTTTTTATGAAAGTAAAAAGTATTGTAATATTTAATTATATTAAAACTGAATTTAAGATGTGTAGTAAAACTTACTAAATACTGGCCAAAAAGTTAAGGAAAAGGAGAAAAAGATTAAAATTTTCACTCAATTCGGGCTATAATTGAGACTTTTGGAAAAGAGTTGGCCCTTTATTAGTAAAACGAAAGAATCCAGTATTAAATATACATTTTTACAAATATTTATAAGAAATATTTACAAGATAATCCCTTAACTCTTCAAAATCCTTCGTTACCCTCCAGTTAAGGTTTAAGGAATGTAGGTAATTTAATTACTATCAATGATCTTCCTCCTATGAGATGATATATAATTACGAAGTTAGAAAACAGAGAGATATGTACGTAATTCTAATCTCAAAATAACTGATATTGCTAGTTTACTTCAAAACGTCGCAATAATAGCTGCAAATGCTTGTTAGATAAGTATGTTCACTGCGAAAAAAAGACAGTTCTATATCTCCCGTTCTACTGGGCCGATTGACGAAATTAAGTTGCGTTTTTTCATGTCTCACGATATGTATTAGATTTATACATAGCATCGATCTAATATAGGTATTTTGACACAAATTCGGACTTTTTCTGAAATTACGTGCTAATGTTTTCCATATTTCGATTCTACGACTCAAATTATGCTTAAATATTAAATTTTGTAAAATTTGGTGCGAAATTTGCGGATAAATTCAAAAATGTATTTTGGCGCATTTTTTCAATTTCCACCAAGAATAATTCACTCGTCAAAATTCTTAATATATGGCAACTTATTTTCCTTTCCTTTTCTACACCTTTTTTTTTTCTTCAGCGAAAAAAAAGTCACACAGTTCCTACTTTCAAGTAATTTTAACAAAGTTCGTAAAACATATTTCATGTTATCATCGCTTTCAACAACTATGCCAATTTCAAAACGCGCCAATAAATAAATTCACGTATATCTTTGGAGATTTTGAATAAAAAGCTAATTTTTTGCAGGTATGTTTAGAAATACATCTATTGTAAGACGATTTTTGATTAAGCTAAAACTTTAATCGATTATAATTCAAAATTGTTTTTGAAAAATTTATAAAAATTATTTAAAAATACAAATTTAAAAAATAAATCATAAAAAACTGCGTGAATTTTATTTAGAATGAATGTAAATTTTGAAATGTGAAAGAAACAATCAAATAAGTTTAATAAAAAAAAAGAGAGATTTATAAATATATATCAAATTCAATTAGCATGGCGGAGCTAAAATTTTGAGAGCTCATTTTTTAAAAACTATTCGTGAAAGTTTTACAAAAATTGGCACTTTGGTATAACTTGAGTCATAGAATCGAAATATGGAATCAAAAATGGTATGTTATTTCAGAAAAAGTTCGATTTTGTGTCAAAATATATATGTTAGAACAATGCTACATATATATCTAACACCTATCCTAAGCCGCGCTTTCGAGATATGAAAAACGCAACTTGAACTTCGCCAATTGGTCCAGTAGTAGAATGGGAAATATAGAATTGTCTGTTCCGACTTTAGGCCGTTTTCCCTAACGAGGGATTTTATCTTTCTCCTTCCCTCTCCGATGGGGCAAAATACAGTTTAGTTAGTTACGTTTCTGATGCCGTGATGGTGGTTGTGTTACATCACGATGACATATATTATAAGCTTTGTTTGTTTATTTGTTTATTATTATGTTAGCTAATAAAATAGAAAAGGAATAATTGACTGATCAATGGAATAACTATGGAACATGGACATAAGTTTACACACTGTCCCCCCCTTTTTTTAAAGTGCAGCTGTGTATCTATATTTTTATCTATTCGTCTACATTATTAAGCAGATCAATCGTCTCATAAAAGTCACTGAGCATTTTCAGTTTCAGAAAATAATGTCTAAAATTGTAAATTCATTAAAGTAAATTTATGAATATAGTTTCTACTGAAGTTTGCATTTGACCTAGTCGTCTTCCTTTTAGTTTAAATAATTCTGCCTACAATAAAATATAGACTATGTTTTGAATATTTTCTTTTTAGAATGCGAGAGTCAAATGTACAAATGTGCAAAAATGTTCGTACATCGAGGCTGCAAACAGTTATCTGCATAATATATAGGCAGGCTGTTTATCAATGAATGGTGAGGTTTTAAAAATTAATAATAAATCGATATATTACTTTACATAGGCGAGCCTTACAGCATAACTAGCGGCAACTGTCCAAGGTTTTCATGTGTTAATCAAAACACTTCAGTATGTGCACCCTTGGCCGCACGACACACATACACACAGTAATCAAATTCTCAACCGTGACGTCTGCAGTGCATGCTTTATCCAACCACGAACATCTTCAAGGGACACGGGCATTGGCGGTACATGAACTCGGTCTTTAACAAACCATCCAAGAAAGAAATCACATGGAATTAAATCCGGTGATTGGAGTGGCCAGGGAAGAAGATTGTTGTTTGCTGTTGCAGCACGTCCGGGGTTGGTGAAGAACACGATCAAAAAGTTCTTGTACATTCCTATGAAAATGGGGCGGAACACTGTGCAGCATTGCCGGTTAACGTGGCGTAACGGGTATTACTTTGCTGCCAGTAGATTTTTCAGCGCTCTGTTAGGAAACAGGATAGTCCGAGCCCTGTAGCGTAATTCTACTACTTGTTAACATTTTCAAATTTATATTTTAGTTGCTGGTTATTTCAGTTTCCGCCCGACTGAGACGTAGTTTGTTAGCGTCAAGTCGACGCATTGCGAATTTTAGAAGAGTTAATAAAGAGTCCTTTTCACCCTTCTCCCGTGTAGTTCCGACAAGAATTTACTATACGTTCAGTTATCACACAGAAGATTAGCAAGTAGACCCTAAAAACTCTTTAATTTCAGTCTAAAATTTTATTTAGTAAATACAACTCTTCATAATAAGTAATAGTAATAAGTAAATTTTATTTAGTAAATATAACACTTACCTCATGTCAGGTGGGATTACTCTGAAAAAAAAAGTAAAAAACAAATTTTATTCTATATCCATCCTAGATATATTTCTGGTAATAACAAAATACATCTTTAATGAAAAGAAATTAACCATTTACGAAGAATATGCAGTACATATGATTTTTTATTTGATCCGATTATCTCTTACATATAATAAAAACAAAGAGTCTGTGTGTGTCTTACGTTCGTGTTGCGAGTAAGCTAATAGAACCAGGGCCACGAAATTTGGTACATAGGTGTATCTACACAAGAGCCTGTGCACCTCGAAGCGAGTTTTTCGAAATTAGAATTAGAATTTTTTTTATTTTATGTTTTATGACCAAATCGCGTCATTTTGAGACATAATGGGCTACAGCAAAGCGAGATTTCACTCTATGCATTTCATTTTTACATCGTCGTGAAGCGTAGACACTTAGCTATTTTACGAACTTAAAATAAATTTCGTATTTCAATAAATCGATTCAATACGAATTTATTTAGGAAGGTGAGCTTAACACCTTTTCGGCGGAATTTTGTTTTTTTAAAAAAACTTATTTTAAAAAATGCGCCGTTTATTTTCCTTTGATTTTTGGACACGTTGAACTTTAATCCTTTCGACTCCTTTTAAAAAAGGAATTTTAGAAAAATAATAATATTTTGTATTTTTTTAAACGAAGCTTCCGAATACACTTCTCGCATCTGAGATATTTTAAAATGTAGTTTTGGCAACAATTTTCCTTTCTTATTGTTGTTGATGGATTTGTGATAAAATTGCATCATTTTGAATAGTTTCATTCTTTTAAAAATTTCCGTTTGGCAACAATTTTTGATCGTATTTCTTATGTTACTGTTTTTAAGAGACTGAAAAGTTTAAGAAATTAAAAGGTTGTTTTTTTTTGCAACGGTAAATTGTTTAATTACTTTATTAGGATAATTAACATTTGTATCGAGGGATATTGCTTATTTCATTGTAATATTATGTTATAATTATATATAATTTTAATTATAAAAAAGTTTTGCATGATATTTTTAAATCCGTTTAAGTTCTTAATCTGTTTATACCATTTGAGTTCTTAAGATTTTGCAAAGGGAAGTTGGTTAATTTATTTATTAGGATAATTAATATTTGTATTAAGGGATATTGCTTAATTCGTTGTATGCTTTTTATATGTAATGTATTTTTAACTGAATTTTTTTTCCGTTGTTGTTTGTTTCTTTTTCGATAAAATTGTTCTGCAGAGTAAAATTCTGTGCAGTTTTCAAATTTAATGTTTGGTGTTCTCTTTAGGCATTTTTCTGGTACACTTAAAAGCCAGACGAAGGCTGGCCGCGCAGCGGCTAGTATGATAATAAAAAACAAAATTATTCCTAGCACCGAGTTCGCATCTTTTTTAAAATGAAATAATCCGTTTACTATACGAAAGGAGCCTATTCTCTGGAAACCTACTGCTGGTGTCAGCATTTCATAAAATTTAGATCTCAAATTTATATTGCCTTTATAAGCTAAAATATATCTCAAAGCTACATCAGGTATTTCTGAGGTAGGAATGCTCTTTGATAACTTACCTCAAAGGAGCAAAAAATGCAACGCTGTTATCTGCATCGTATTGGGATTCCGCCATCCAACGGCGCGCTTCCAAAACATCTCTGGAATTGAAAGAGATTGGGAAGTATGTAGTAACTAAAAAAATGAAAAAAAAAGATATTTCCGTTCGCATAGATAAGGTATTTTTAATTTGTCAACCAGAGTATTAATTTATCTTTCAATCCCATTTTATTTCCAGTTATACCCGAGCACTCCATAAACATACAGAAGGATGCCATAAAAATTTGCGTACCAACAGAGTCATCAGAATGAAACAAAATTTTACGTATGTAAGTACTACTTTGATATAAGCAAGTGATTAGAAAATCAAAGAAAAAAGGATCATTAATTGCAGAAAAACGTACACAATGAACGGAAGTTTCAGTACTCTGTTGGACCACCTCTAGCGCGAATGCATGATACGATACGAGGGGGCATTGAGGCATACAAGTTCCGTATGGTGTCCCCAGACATCTCCTTCCACAGTTGATGTAAACGCGTCTCTAGTTCGGCCAATCTCGTAGGCTGTCCAATTTGCCGTCCCAAATGATACCAGATATGCTCGACTGGTCACATACCTGGGGATCGAGCAGACCGGGTAAGGGTGTTAATATGGCGGAGGCAGTCTTCTAAGATCCATGCTGTGTGTGGCCGAGCCTTGTCTTGTTGAAAACTGGCTCCTGGGAGCCCTGTCATGAGTGGCAACACATCTGGCTGAAGAATGTCATGGACGTACCCCTGGCCTGTCATTGTGCCATGGATCAATATTAGGGATGACCGTGCATCGTAAGCAATGGCACCCGATATCATCACACCAACTGTGGGAACGGTGTCTCGCTGTAAAATGAAGGCAGGATTGAGGCGTTCACCACGAGGCCTCCACACACGAACACGATTGTCCTCACCGGTCAAATTAAGTCTAGATTCGTCGATGAAGACGACCTGGTTCCATTCCGTTAAAGTCCAATCCGTCGTGCGCGACACCACTCTAAACGGAGGCGTCGGTGGGTGGATGTCATTGGCAGCACACGTAATGGGCGTCGCTATACCAGATGGCCTTCAACGAGGTGCCTCGCGATGGTTCGGGAAGACACGGGGGGCCGTGATGAAGTTGCTGCCTGCGTCTGAATAGCGGCCGATGAGGCAAATGGCTCTACGCGTGCGTGTCGTATGATGTGACGGTCTTCTCGATGACTGGTCTGTCGAGGGCGTCCTGAGCCTCGTCGCCCTGTAAATGACTTCTCTTCTGTCCACTGGTTCCAACATCTCCGCACAGTAAAATCAGAACAGCCTACCTGACGAGCTACTCGCCGAGTTGACCACCCAACTTCCACCGTTCCGATGATTCCACCATTCTCCTCTCGAGCTCCAACAGCTGACGATATTGGCTTCGATGGCGGTGTAATGGCATGCCTACCTCAGCGTTTCCTTAGCAAAAGATTAAGTACACTCAAACAAGCTCTGCTTACCTGTTTTATACTCCAGTACAACGAAATTCAACGCCCTCTAGTGGCATTGCGCAATCCAGCTGCATTTCTAATCATTCGCATATCGACCCGTCATGTACTTTCATGCCAAGTTTCTTTACGACCCCACAATTATTTCTTGGAGCGCAAATTTTTATGGCAATGAGTGTATATAGGCACTGAAAAAGGAATATGCATAGGACTGAATAGGCCGAATTGCTTGGAATTAATTGTGACCCCTACTCTTAGTTTACATTTTAGTCTCGTAACAATTTAGCAAACTTAGTCCACGCTTCGAACTTTAAAGTATGAATATAATAATTAGTATATTTATAATAATTACAGTATATTAACTATTAAGATGTCAAACAAGTGGAGATTTTAGAAAGCAGTGAAACGCAGGCATATATAATTTTGAAAAATCCATATGAATAGATAGCAACAGGCTTATAATTTAGTAAATCTTAAAAATGAATTTAGATAATATACTTCGGTCAAGATAGCAGAGAAACCTGACAAAGTAAAGTATAAAATTAACAAAGCAACAACCTTGTGTACAGCGTAGATTTTAGTCAAGACTCTATGGATTTCGAAAAACAGTTATAGGTCTCTCTTCATCAGAAGCAAAGAAAACTGCAACAAAGGCAAAGCCACGGTTGTATTTATATCCAAAGCGAACGAGAAGTTCGCGCCATCTGTCGGCAGAAGAGGTAATAATGCGAATGAAAAAGAAAATAAATGCTTTGTATACTTAGGAAGCTTAAACTCCGATTTGTTTTGAGTACCAAATCTCTCTGAACATACAACAGCAGAATATCAAACTATCATATCAATTTAAATTTAAAAAAAAACAGCGAAATTACGACTGAAAGTATCATCGAAGACAATAGCAGCCCAAATGGAACGAAAGAGTAAAAATGCGCAGATAAAAAGAAAGGGATTGCAAGGTTTGGTTTAATTTATGTATTACGGCAAAGCCTCGAAGGCTATCTGCCTAAGGGGGGATGCTTTCAAGGAGAACTTTCTAAGGAAAACTGGCTCGTAGACACTTTACACAAGGGGAAAAACACGAAAGCGCCCATGCAGCCAGTCCGTTCGCTGGATTCGAACCTCGGACCGAACTACCTGTGCCCAGGGGCATTATTGCACGGCCGCTGGTGGGACCAGTGGCTAACTCGCTGAGTTCCAAGTTTAAAAATATAAGGTGAATCGTTTCTAACCACAAATATGGAACACAATACTCCCTAGTAGTAGTGCCGACGCGAATCTGTTTAAAACTCTGAAAGGACAACTGCGAAATCATAAGAAGACGGAGATGTCTACAAAATCATCTGCACTGATGTTTTACAGATGAGATCGCAGTAATAAGAATACGGTTTCGTGAATTGAACCGGACGAGTCTATAAACAGCTGTATCATATGTTAGAAGAATTGCCGTCATTTATTTTACTTTTAACGGATGTATTAGAATACAGCCAAATTTTTCAGTAGTGTTAGTTTCTCTTTTCCGAGAGGTAAATGAAGCAAACCTCTGAACGACAAGGCCGTCCCTATACGGCCAAAAATATTTTTTGTAACGTCTGTAAAAACGTATATATACGAACATCTTGAAATATATCCAAGAAATGAAGACAATATATTATTAAAAGTACACAAATGTAGGTGCAAATTACCAGGGGCATTTTGGCATCAAAATCGAGAAAATACCTCTTACTTATTGCAGTTTTCGGAAATATGGGCTTTTTCAATTTCAAGAAAGAAGGCCTGCCAAAAAAACAACGCCCCAGCTTAATTCTCAAAATAGTTATTAATAAGTTGCCATCTAACTCCAGATTAAGTTTAAGATTTGCCACTCTTTAAAGAATTTATTTATAATATGTTACGAAGTCAGCAACAACCAGTTAATAAAATCTAAAAAAAAAAAAAAAATCATAATAAAATCTAAAAAAAAAAAAAAATCTGAAAGATTTCAGATACTGAGCCTGTCTTTAAAATTTCCTACACGCAGTCTCCCGCGCTGCAGATAAAAATGTTTTTTTCTGTACAACGTTGCCATGGCCCGCTTCGAAATCCTCGAGTTTGTTCGTCAAAAATTCGTTAATGTTTTACAAAATATGAAATCGTTCATAAGACAAATTCAAAATTTTAAATTTGGGCTTCCATATGCCTATATTCGCGGCAGGATGACGGCATTCAAAATTCGATGGCTTTAGGTACAGTCATTTTATCACGATGCGAGAAACATACATACATTGATGCACATTCTTCATTATTGAATTTCTTTAAATATAATACAGGGCTGCATTATTTTGCGGCAACAGTTTGAAAAGTGATACAGACTTTTAATGTTTCCGACGCAAAATCGCAAAACGAAAACAATAGTCCTTCAGGGACAAAGCCCCTTTGGACTAAAAAAAAAAATAGAAAAAGAAAGATTAACCACGATCAGGGCCGAGGCGAGGGGGAGGCAGGTGAGGCACTTCGCTCAGGTGAAGAAATAGAAGGGCGCCAAATTAGCTATTCGATCAAAAATTCAGAAATTTATTTTTGAAACTTACTGTTCTTAACTGAATTTCGGAATACTGTAGTAAATATTAAAAGAATTTTGTGTTACAAACAATCCAGCTAAAAAATAAAAATAAAAACCAAGAAACCTCTTCCCATTTTCAGTTTCTAACTGGTGAACAATGAATGTCATTAGATTAGAGGTAATCTGAGTTCAGCGGCATATGACTTAGCACTTAAATATCCAAATGATATGAATGAACGCTGAAGGAATTCAATCAGAAATATCTAGTTTTAAAAACCACGCTATTTCAATAATTCTGAACGCAAAAGCAGCTACAGGCTTAGAACATTTAAAAATAATTCACGATTATAATTTAGTTCAATCCTATCCGAATTTGGGAGAAGCGTTAAGAATTATTTTAACGTCGCCAGTTACTGCAGCTAATGGCGACAGAAGCTTTATCAAACTTAAAATAATAAAGAACTATATGAGATTTTCACCAGGCCAAGAAAAACTTTCAAACATGGCCGTTCTCTCTGTAGAACATGAGTTAAGTAATCGAATATATTTTGAAAAAATTATTGATGATTTTGCTTCTTTGAAAGCAAGAAAAATTAAATTATAAATATGCTTGAAAAGTTTATGCCATAAATGTTTGGGCAGATGCTTTATTTAAACTACTTCGTATTACTTGCCATTTTTCAACTAGCATATTTTTAATGTTTTTTGTTTCAAAATTGTTACTCATTATATATGCTTCACTTTGTGGAATGTACAAAGTTATAATTAAATATTGCTGTAAGAGTTATTGTATTTTAAATTGAAATAGTTACTTTTAACAAGCATAAAATATGTATAAATATAGTTAATTTGTTCTATGTTTATGATTATATGTATTTAGTGTCAGGACTCGGTGTTCGGTGCATGCTCTTGGCGAACATATTCGTGAATTAAACTAAGTCCTGATCTTGAACAGGGAGCTGAATGCAGCTATGTTCCGTGGTAGAAAACTGTGGTTAAGTGGTAGAAGAACTGCACGTAAGAAGGATTTAAAATCCTCTTTTATTAAAACACAATTATATACAGCCGCTTCCCAACTCGAGAGGGATACAGAAAATAATGACCGCACTTGGGTCTAAACTGAACAATCAAACAATTTAAACTAAATTTAAATAGAAATTAAGTAGTCGTTGCTCACAGAGCTATAAAGCTGAGGTTGGCCTCTATGCCACATGGTGCGTAGCAAGATTTAACTAATACTAAGGCACTTAGATTTACTTCAATAAGTAATAGAGTAACAGCGCTAAGGCTTAGAATTTAAATACTAGCTAGTCAGGAGAACGTCGAACAGAGCAGCAGCGATCTGAGACTAAAATCTCTCTCACTCTGAGAGGTTCCTACCTGTCTCTTAAATACCAAAATTTGGCTCCACTTCAGATTAGCATAAAGCTGCAACGCGCGCTTATTCTAACGAGAAGTTGAAATAAGAACACACAGGAAAGGCAAATTAAAATAAAACTTTGTTAGTTTAAACTAAAACCTTACAATGGATGAAATAGTGCATATATATATATTGCGCGTGTTTGTATAATGTTATGTTTTCAAACATCATTTGCTATTATTTATTTATTCTTCCCCCCTCCTACAAATAGGTAAGTAAATAATCTTGCATTGTATACAGAAGCGCACATTTACCGCTTTGCCTCAGGTAAAAAAATATGTAGGTATAGCCATACCTACATATCTGACCACGATGTTTCAGATTTATCGTCTGTGAATAAATAACCAGAGAAGAAACTTAGATGAATGTGAAAAAATATACATTACGTAGTCTAATGTTTCAAGGAAAAATCTGTGTATTTTATTAGTAATGATGTCAACAATGTTCAATATTCTTTGGGAATGCATCTAAAATCATCTGTCAGAAAAAAGTTACAGTCATGACTCATTTTGATCGACAATGATACGTTTTTAATGCTGCTTCACAACGTAAACGTAATCTTAACTCTTCAAACGAAAATTCAAAACAATTCAAAATGGCTGCTGTGGTGTTATGGGTTTCTGAGAGTTCGAAGCTTCTAAAAGGGAATTAAACTCATGTCCATAAATTAAGGATAATTAGGAGTCACGCGGAAATCGAACTCTAAAACAAATATATCACCTGTAAAATCACTACACACATCTTCAAGAATCATTTGCAAATTTCACGAATAGTTATGACACAAAGAACGCATTTGGATGATTTTTTACGTGGTAGAATTATCGGCCGTCTGGAATGTGGGCGTAAACAACTGGAAGTATCAGACGAACTTGGAATTGCCCAGAGTGTTATCTTCAGGCTTTGGCAACGATTCCAAGATGAAGGTAATGTGAATAGACGTTACAGCACAAGTCGCCCCGGAGTTACAACACCGAATGAGGACCGGTATTTGGCAGTTGCTGCCAAAAGAAACAGGAGAAGCACAGCCTCAGACCTGTCTCTTCAGCCACTGGTACGACAATTTTAAGGCAGACCATGTACAGACGCTTAGGGCAGATTGGTCTATATGCTCGTAGACCTGTCAAATGCGTTCCACGTACTGCAACTCACTGTCGCCTGCGGTTAGCCTGGAGTAGAGAGCATGCACTGTGGACACCGCAACAGTGGACTTGTGTGATGTTTTCCGACGAGTCCAGGTTAAGCTTGCAGTCTGATTCTCACCGGACTTTCATATGGAGAGCTCCAGGTACCCGTTACCACCAAGAAAACATCACTGAACGGCACCGTTACGGTGGTGCAAGAATGCTTGTTTAGGGTGGAATTATTATGGGTTCCGGAACTGACCTGCGTGTTCAAATTGGTACCATGACAAGCCAAATCTATCGGGACGTCATTCTGGAACAACATGTACGTTTGTTTCGGGGCGCCACGGGCGCACAATTTGTGTTTATGGATGACAACGCCCGTCCTCACCGTGCAAACATCGTAAGCGAATGCCTTCCATCGGAGGATATCACCCGTATGGACTGGGCAGCATTCTCACCGGACTCGAATCCAGTAGAGCACGTGTGGGACATGCTTGGCCGACGAGTTGCAGCCCGTCAACCTCCTCCTACACGTCTACCGGAACTTCGGAGAGCATTGCGTTTTGAGTGGTGTAATATTTTCCAAGATCAGATCGATAATTTGATACTCGGCATGTCTAGGCGTTGTACGGACCGCTGGGAGACATACAATGTATTAACAATCATGTCTAGGCGTTGTACGGACTGTATTGCATCGTCTGGGAGACAAACAATGTATTAACAATCATACCAACCATGTGATATTGTTTTTTTGTAAATAGGTTTTTTTTGTCATTTGGTCCAGGGAGAAAAAGTCGCTCATTTTTTTAATAATATCAAACATATGATTTTCCCTTTTGTTTAATGAGTAAGCTTTACAAATAAGTCAAATTTGTTTTGCTTCTAACTCTTCCTTTGCATGATTTTGCATTAACCTTAATTTATAGACATGAGTGTAAATTGAAACCGAATCCTGGCATGTTTAGGTTTAAAAGATGATTTATAACTCACTTTGCTGTGGGATCATCCGCATGCCGGCTGTCATTCTGCAACAGCATTACCTGAGTGGCTTCTTCCGTCTCTTTCTTCAACTTATTGAGCCTAAAATTTTCAAAACTCTTCACACATTTTGAAAGTTCATTTCAATAAAGACTGATTTAATACAAGAGAAACATTTAACGTTCATGTTCTGAAACGATAATTATAGGGACTTAGTTTGCTCATTTAGAAACATCCTTGCGGGGAATATCCGTGATTTAATTTACAAGCTCCTTATGAATCGCGTATATTTACAAAGGTCGTCAGTTTATGTTTTAAGTGCCCCAACATCGGGTTTTTTTTATATTTGCTTCAATTTTATTAATATAGAACCGAATTTCATAATTGTGTCCTGGATATCACGAAAAGTTTTGTCTAATGCTTATCTCTTAAGATTAACAATTTATTTCCTTAACTGTTAATAAGGAATAGCTTTCATCTGCGAATGATAATTGTACTAATCCTAACTAATATTATAAATGCGAATGCGAGTTTGTTTGTTACGCTTTCACGCCTTCGTTACTTAACCGATCATCATGAAATTTTCGAGAAATATTTTTGATATATTCGAAAAGGTTATAGGCTATAAAATGTCACTTATCTGTTGAAACTTAACTATAGAATACGTTTTATAGCTTAAAATGATTGTCGTTGTAGAAACATTCAATGTTGAAAGTTTCACAACGGGAAGTTAAACGAAGTAAAAGTTTGTCTGCGCGCGCAGGTGTGTGGCTTAAACCACGCAAACATTTTTAACCTTCTCTAATATATCAAAAATATTTCTTGAAAACTTCATCATGCTCGGTTACGTAATTAAGGCGTGAAGGCGTGACATTTAATTAAGTGTTTATTAATTTCCATTTGCTTAATTTAATTTATTATTTAAAATCCTTCAGGATTTCCGGCTTTTGGATCGTCTTTCATAAACATTTTTCGGTCATTAGGAAATATACGCGGCAGTTTTACGAGATTTCGTGGCGATACACTCCGCGTAAATACAAAATATCTGCGGCCTATAAGTATTGAAGAAGGCCAGTATTTACTGAAATTTTACGCGGAGTGTATTTTTAACTCAAAAAATAAGTAATAGTAACTAAACTTTTATCTGATTATTCTAGTCAGGCAATCAGAAAGAAAATCAAATTATTTTCTTTTCTTTTCAATAGTCTTTGAAACTTATTTAAGAACATAAACGCGAGCGAAGCCGCGGGTAAAAGCTAGTTTCATATATATATATATATATATATATATATGTGTGTGTGTGTGTGTGTTTCCTATATACACTCTTTTGCAAAAAAATCGAAGCACCAATAAGAACTTTTGCGATTGTGACGAAATTTGGTAGGCACACACATCTTGATCGCACATGCAAATGATCAAAGTTTCAAGGTAAATGAACAGGAATTGGGATCACAGCGCGCATTTCTAGCGTGCAATTCGCAAAATATAAAACCAGTAACAGAGGCGGAAAATTTATCTTTTTTTTGTTGCTGTCATTGTAATTCCGTAAACAAGCAACTAAAGATGCCATTACGACGATATCGAAGACCTTACTGACAACTAAACGACTTCGAACGTGGTCGCATTGTAGGGTTGCTTGAAGTTGGGTGGTCACAACGAGCAATAGGACGCCACCCGCTGCGTACAGACACTGCTGTGCAAACACGTTGGCAGCAATGGTTGCTACAAGGAAATTGCCGACGAAATGAAGGCTGTGGAAGACCAAGGAGCACAAATGCGAGGCAAGATAGGATGATTGTTTGCCAGGCTAATGGTATCATTGTCGATTATTCAACTCATTACAGCCACGTCTATACCTCCCGTCTACCATCTCACGGAGCTTTTCTGAAGCGGGGTTACGCTGACAGAGGTCTTTAAGACGTTTGCTATGACCCCACAACATCCGCGGAATCGTCTGGAGGGTATCGCAGCCGATCAGATTGGCTTCCATCAGACTGGCATCGTATAGTGTTCAGCGATGAATCCCGCTTCACTCTTCAAGCAGATGACCACCGTGTTCGTGTCTGGAGAGGACGGGGCCAACGGTCCTAATCAGCGTTTGTTTTACAAAGGCATTCAGCCTTATGACAGCCTTATACTGCCTTATATCTCTTATGACAGCGCGTCATCTTTAGTCATCCTCCGTAGATCTTTAACAACTCAATGATATGTTGATACCATCCTGCGACCGGTTGCATTACCTTTCATGGCACTTCATCCTGGGGCCATTTTCAAATAAGATAATGCCAGGTCACATACCGCTCGCATATCTCTGGACTGTCTGCGTGCGGTTGATACTCTTCCTCAGCCAGCAAGGGGACCAGACCTTTCACCAATCGAACATGTCTGGGACATGGTAGGCCGTGAGATTCGGGCACCACAAAATATCGCAGATCTGGAGCGACAACTGATGAATGCCTGGAAGAATATGTCGTAGGATGACATTAGGAACCTCTACCACTCCTTGCCTCGACGAACTCAAGCGTACTTTGCCGCCAAGGGCGGTTCGACCAACTATTAATTTGAAGACGCAATGGGTGATTGTGAGCCGTGAACAGGTACTATGACCTTGAGTTTTTAATCATTTTATTATCTGCATATGAGTTATACACATATTCAGTTTCATCAAAACAACAACTTCCTTCATGGTGCGTCGATGGTTTTGCAAAATAGTGTATATATATTGTGAATAACAAATCTACTTTAACGTCAGCTGCGATAAAAATCTAGAATGTAACTAAACTAATAAATAGGTAAACGGTTATGGATGAAACCATATATTTGACGACGATGTTTAATGCATTAAATGTTTTATGTTCATCTAAAATGAGGAGTAAAAAGTTTTATTTTGTTTATCGGTTTATGGGCATTATGATAAAAGAAAAACAGATTGCATAAGTGGCTTGCATATTGGTATTTAAAATGCATAAAACAAGAAAAGCATAACCTTTATTACTAACATTTATAAACCATATAAATATTTAAGATTTTATGGCCCTTTTAAGGCATAAAGTTCAAGTAGTATTTTATAAAAACAAATTACATTCACAATTTTAACAATAGCTGTTCTTAAATTTGTTTCTTAAGAGTTTCAAAAGAAGCGGATGGTATAGGCATTCTAGCAAGACGAAGAGTTTCCCATGGAACAAAAATGTTAGAGGACAGAGACGACGAACACAAGAAAGATATATTGGGAGATAAGTTGGTGGCGCCGCTAGCTAGAACAGAACAAAATTCTCGATTACATTAACGGATGAAAAACTGGGCACTTTATCTTCTTTCAAGAGTTGAAAATACTGCTTCACGTTCCAACATCAGCCCTTCGAAGGTATTATCGATGAAAAAAACTATACAATTCGGAACAGATGCTGTTTTTGAATTACATTTTCTGTTATCAGACACTTCGCGAAAATGAGGAACAATACAAATGGGCAACTAAGATATTCCATTTAGATTTTCATTATTTTCAGAAGCATTTCTCGTAACAGTGAATTCTTCTATAACTCCACGAGAGATATTTAAACTAGATAAATCATTCCCATCATATTTTATGTATGATAATTATGAGCTGCCTAGGCTTAACCGGGGTCTAGTGCGGCCTATCTGCATGTAGGATTTGAATTCATAGTAAGAATGACGCATCTATAAGTACAGCGTAAATGTAAAGTAAGAGCAGTTGGAATCGTTTACTGTGAAATATCTCTCAAGAAGTTGGTCGCAAAGAAAGAGAAAATAACAGAGCTTTAGATTTCAATCCTATGGTAAGATCTTTCATGAGAGTCATAACGAGCATAAAGAATCTGTCGAGTCAATGTGTATAAACTCCTATTTCATCTGTTGTAGAGTCATTAGGTTATTTTGAAGCAGGAGACATGAAAAATGAACAATGCCCTCTTCGGGATTTGAACCTCGACTCCTGGAATACGCGCCGAGTGTGCTACCGTTATACCACGAAGGTGTACATAAAGGAGGGGGAAAATTATTATTAATCAAAAATCGGTTGATCGTTAATCAAATTACCCTCTGCTTTTGTCTTTTTCTAAGAAGAGTGAAAAAGTGCTAATTTATGACGAATTATGAAGATAACATGCTCATTTTATTTAAAGAAAATGTACTAAACACACGTAGAAAGTATCTCTAAAACTTACAGCTAGAAAGAAATTACGTCCGTGGACGTAAAGCATAGGTCTCCTACCTTTAGCTTCGTGAAGCCAAACGATTCAATGCCGATTAATTTACATTGCTGACATTGAATGCAGTTCTAAGCATTTTAGTTTATTATGTATATATTATTATTATTTTAGTTTTAGTTTATAATTTATTTATAACATTTTTATTTAAATTGGATAACTTGTGGAAGTTATGTCTTACAAGCAAGTCTTAAACAGTCTACAACAGAATTTAATAACGAGAACTATTTAATTTAATAACGAGAATCAGTTATTGCAAAAACGAGAAGATTTTTGATTTGAAATTACTTCTCAAATTTGGTTGATGAATCTGGAATTTCCAGAAATATTAGGAAGCGCAAGTTCATTTAACAAACTCAGTCTCGAACAACTCGACAAAAATTTAAACGAAAGGATGAAACATTTCCAATTTAACTATACAGGATAATTACAAAAAGGTATAGAATATAATTAGAGATAACGCGGTACGTGCAAGTATGAAGTCTTTTTCCAGAGTCTTCTCTGCAATAATATAGGCAATCATCGTATGTCACGTGCCTTAATAGACAAATAATGGAGTATATAAATTCTCCAGGACAGAGGGAACATGCGCTGTGCGCAAAGAAAGAATTTAAATATGATTTATATTCTTCTACATGCTGCTAATAATAATCATACGCTCTCGCACAACTCTAGGCCCATTACCGTACTCAGCACCCTTTCAACGGGCGAAAGAGTCATCTTGCATCAGCTACTCCATCACTGCAATATTTCCAAGAACTTCCTTCTGAATACACTGGTGTGCAAAAATTAGGGACGAAGTCGAAAAATTAGCATATCAGCTGAACGAAGAGGCAGAGCGGACAGAAAGACCAATCAGGAGATTAAGTAAGATGATGTACGGTAGCACATGCGGAGATATGCAGGTAGACGTAATGGGGGAGTGTCTGAGTAGTATAAAGCATGTTGTCGGTGCACGATCAGTATTTCTGGCAAAGAGATTGCACGCCGTATAGCAGTTAAAATCACACCGAGTTGCTGCCTCAGCGAGAATTGGCGAATAATCAATCTGTTAGACGACATCTGGATGCTTTTTCCCGAGGTCCAATCATTGGGAAGTTGGAGGAAGGCCGCAGTGTGATAAGTGTGGCTGCAGAGTTCGGAATTGCTCACAGCATCGTTTCACGACTTTGGAGACGATTTCAAACTACAGGAATAGCTATCCAAGGGTTTAGTAGTGGTCGTCCACGAGGAACCACACCCGCAGATGACCGGTATATTGCCTTACAGGCCAGAAGAAACAGGCGGCAGACAGCGGGAGAAATCGCTAGACACACGACACAGGCGACTGGACGACCGATATCGCGTTTTACCGTGGCCAGAAGACTGCACGGTGGTGGTCTGTTTGCACGACGCCCTGTACGGTGTGTACCTCTAACGCCTGCCCATCGGAGAAGGCGTTCTCTGTGGTGCCGGGAACACCGGAATTGGAGAGACAATGAATAGGGACGAGTACTCTTTACAGATGAGAGCAGATTTAGTCTGAGTTGCGATTCTAGACACATACACATCTGGACAGAGCGGGGAACACGCAATAACCCCTTCAACATCATCAAAAGGGACTGTTTTGGAGGTCGCGGAGTTCTCGTTCGAGCAGACATAATGCTTGGTAGCCGGACCGACCTTCATATCTCCCAAGGAGGTTCGTCACCTGGGACTGCTATTGTAACGAGGTTCTTCTTCCTTACATGCGTCTTTTCACAAGGGCTATGGGTCCTCAGTTCCTCTTCATGGACGACAACGCTCCACCTCATCGCACAGTTACTGTCGAAGAGCTGTTGGAGAGTGAAGATATTGAACACATGGATTGGTCGGCAAGGTCTCTGGATCTAAATCCCGTCAAGCATGTACGGAACTTACTAGGGAGACCCGTGGCAGCACGTAACTTATCGCCAGTAACGATTCCGAAACTGCGATTGGTGCTACAAGAGGAACGAGCAGCAGTGTCTCAACAGCTCATTAACAACCACATATCCAGCATGCACAAATGATGTGAAACCTGCCTAGCAGTCAGGGGAGATCCTATCCCCTATTAAAGACCGGATGTTTCTTGCTGGACACCCATCACAGGGATGTTTCGGCCTTCAGTCGCATTGCGCTCCATGCTACTTTTTCAATAAAGCTTCTTTTTATCCCTCTGATTTCTCTTTTAGTAAGTGTTGCTTACATTACTCATGCCCTTACGTATTGGGGATCTTACGGTATTAAATGTGTTGATTTGGAAAGCTTTAGTACAAAGTTATGTTGAAAAAACCGTTTCGTCCTTAATTTTTGCACACCAGTGTAATTTGAATACTGAGCAAGTCATAGTACCACAAACCATGGCCTCAGAGCTATAAAGACAGCAGAGACGTGGGGGAAACGTCTCACTCGCAAATTTGTCATTAGTGCTCATTTTTACACGTCACTAAGGCATATGAAAGGGTATTGGTCACTTTACTTAACCTGTTCCGCCAAACTAAGTTAATGGCACTATAGGGTTAGGAAGTCATCCTAGTCATTGCAATAAATCGGACGGTTAGGCCGCCTTTCTACATTTTACATTATTCTTTAGTTTCTTGCATATAATTATTTTCATTCACTTGCTTCATTATCTCTAAGATGCCCTTGTTGCAGTAATAGTCCGTGAACAGTGTATTCACAGGATATGTGATGTAGTCGGAAGGAAAGAACTGCTGTCGGAGGTGCTCTGTGAGAGGACAGGGGAGCAGGTAATGTAGTGCGTCCGCGTCTTCCCCGCAAAAACCGCAAGAACAGTTGACGTCCCGTCTGAGGAATCGTCTGCAATACGCCGAGAATTTCTCGTGGGATGTACAGGCCTGGAGGAAGAGTCGGTTGCATTTGAGCCTCTTGAGTGTAGGTATTGGGAAGATGTTGTAAGTAAATCTTCCTGTCTCTTCTTCCTGCCATCACGATGACCATGTCTCTTGGAATGTTGTCTTGAGGAGCCTTTTTGCAACTTCTGCGAAAAGCGGAACTTTCTTATCAATTTCTGGTTTGAGAGCTGCGGTCTTAGCTAGTTCAGCCGCTCGTTCGTTGCCTTTCTGCCCGGTGTGTCCTTTTATTCTGTTGATATTTAAAGGAATGGAGGAGCCTAACGTTAAGAGGATCTCTCTAAGTGCTGCCGTGTGGGGATGTTTTGGAGGAAAGGAATTCAGCGCATTCAGAAAGCTCATGCTATCTGTGAAGAATGAAGTGTGAGCTGTTGGTTGCGTACCTAACCATAAAGCTGCTTCTTTGAGTACAAGGGACAAATGAAAGAGTATGGCACAGCAGATTGAAGCATAAGCTAAACGATATTAAATTCTCTGATTATATCGTTAAGATCATCAGTTCCTTTCCCAAGAACCGCAAATGTTTTTGGGTGAAAAATTGAAACTTTCTATTATTCGTAACATGAATTCTGTAGTTCCCAATTTTTTCAAAATCTACATTCATGACATGCCGCATGATACCAAAATCCAACTAGTGCTATTTGTCAGTGTTACTTATACCCACTCGAGGTATGAAGATCAAAACAGGATGGCAACAACTTCAACGTTTCCTGGACCTCCCTGGATACTGGTACACAGAATGGCCTATCTTACGCACAGATAAATACGCGCAAATATTCTGCCATCATCTTGCGAAAATGAAATTCAAACACATATGTGCCTGAATTCAGATTTTTGACCTAGCAGTTGCTAAGAAAGCAAGACTACGTAACTTGGAGTAACCTAAATTCTAATATTACCGTCAGCCATCACATAAAAAAGTTACAGAAAAGTACAATTATATTCTATGCAACATGCGACCTCTCTTCGAATGCCACAGTTACTCCATAATCAACAAAAATCCTCCTATATGAGTCAATGCTCAGACCTGTTTTTCTTTATGCCTCCTCTATCTGAAGGCACGTGGCAAACCGCGCCTGCACAAGATGCAAAACTTTCAGAACAAGAAATACTAAAATCCTTTGACAAATTACAAACGCCTTCTGGTATATCAAGAACACTATCATGCAGAGCTGTGCCAAGATATGTTTTCACCCGAGGCAAAAAGGTAATTGCTCCCCTATATGTATATATATGGTATATATATATATTATAAAAAGAAAACTCTCCATATTACATCTCCAAGCAACGGAAATTTAATTTAAAAACATTATTAAAAATGTATTTTTTAGAATTTAAAAAAAATTATAGAATTTTCAGCCCTGCTTCCTTTGAACACAGTAAAGGAAAAACTAAATCGCAAAAATGCCAAAATCTCTGTGTATTATATCTCCAAGAAACTTTGTAGTTTTGTCGCCAATTTAGGCTAAACTTTCTTCAATAGAAAACTACTTAATACGACAACCCTTTTTGCTTCCATCTCTTAATACGTACTTACATTCCAGTCATTTGGTTTTAAAATTTCGAAGGCAAGTTGGTTAATTTTTGCTTACTAGTTTGTTTTTTACTACAGTTTTTAACTTTAATTTTATGGATTTTTTCTTGTAATCTTCTTATGATTTTTTAAATTTGCTCTTGAATCTACTTTTGTTTTTACTTTTGTATTTGAAATGAAAAGAGAGTGTAGGGGATATGTCTTCTAAAGTAAGCGTCTCGTTCAGATTAATTGTGTTCTTAGTGAAAAAATTTTAATCATAAAGATTATTTACTTTTTAAGAGGATTCTTTTGGTTTAGTGACTAATATCTTTATTTTGATTGAGTATCAATTAGTGATTTGAATCTAGCAAATAATTATTCGATGCTTAAACTTGGAAGTAAGATGGAACACTCTCTCTTATTTTAGTTACTGTTAATGGATGGTAGATTGGTTTATCCCCTCGATAAGTCGATTAATCTGCTATTAATAACATGAACTGGTTTTTCAATACCTAAAAGGTTTACTTTTGATTTTGGCATTTTTGCGTTTTAGATTTTGCTTTATTGTGTTGAAAAAAAAGAGTATTGAAAATTCTGTAATTTTTTTTAAATTCTGAAAAATACCGTTGCAATGATGTTTTTAAATTGAATTTCCGTTGCTTGGAGATGTAATATGGAGAGTTTTCTTTTTATAATTTATAGTGAATTATTGTTTTATTACTTTGCAGCTTTAGCGCAAGTCTTGGGCTTGTTAATTTGCTTTTAATTACTTTCATTATGAATATATATATATATATACATTGATATATACATTATATATATATGAATATATATATATAATGTATATATCAATCAAACAGCTATATTTGTATTAAATAAAAGTAACTGTACTAAATCAAAACTTCATAATTCTTAAAGCATAATTGTAGCATCATTTTTAAAGTATTTTTCAATCGTAGCTTTATAAATTCAGAAAAATGATATAGCCAATTATTTATTATAACATTCGAATGAAAATGTTAAAAAATTCTTTTTTGATAAATAAGAAATAACATTGAAATATACATTTCATTATTTTCCAGATTTTCTTGCAATTCTTCCTATTGTTTTATTAACTTAAGTTCGCCGAAGCTTATGACCCCTAATAATAATAGGCAGATTTAAAACCATAATTCCATAATAGCCAATTTGGCGCCCTTTCTAGTAATTCACCTGAGACAAGTGCCTCGCTTGCCTCACCCTTGTCTACTGTCATATATAAAGACTTCAAAATGGAATGAACATAAGTGACTGCATTAGGAAAAGTGCAATCAAATTTTACCTTTCCGTCAAACGTCATTAAAACTCTCTCATTGCTATTCAAAAGAAAAATTTCTTAGACTCATAAAGAAATACATATATATATTCAAAATGAAAGTAATTAAAAGTAAATTAATAAATCCAAGACTTCCGCTAAAGCTGCAAAGTAATAAAGCAATAATTCACTATAAATTATAAGAAGAAAAAGAAAACTCTCCATATTACATCTCCAAGCAAACGGAAATACAAATTAAAAACATTATTGAAAAGGTATTTTTCAGAATTTGAAAAAAGTTTTAGAATTTTCAGTCCTCCTCGCTTTAAACACAGTAAAGGAAAAACTAAATCGCAAAAATGCCAAAATCAAAAGTAAACTCTTTAAGTATTGAAAAGCCAGTTATTGTCATTGATAGCAGATTAATCGACTTATCAAGGGACTAAACCAATCTACCATCCATTAACAGTAACTAAAATAAGAGAGACCGTTTCATCTTACTTC
This sequence comes from Stegodyphus mimosarum, assembly GCA_000611955.2. NCBI lineage: Eukaryota > Metazoa > Arthropoda > Arachnida > Araneae > Eresidae > Stegodyphus > Stegodyphus mimosarum. The sequence continues at coordinate 251,489 of KK120431.1, forward strand.
CAAGTAAGCGTCAAATTATTTGCTAGATTCAAATCACTAATTGATACGCAATCAAAATAAAGATATTAGTCACTAAACCAAAAGAATCCTGTTAAAAAGCAAATAACCTTTAAAATCAAAATTTTTCACTAAGAACACAATTAATCTGAACGAGACGCTTACTTTAGAAGACATATCCCCTACACTCTCTTTTCATTTCAAATACAAAAGTAGATTGAAGAACAAATTTGAAAAAAAAAATAAGAAGATTAAAAGTAACAATCCATAAAATTAAACTTAAAAACTGTAGTAAAAAAGAAATTTAAAAATCAAACTAGTAAGCAAAAATTAACCAACTTGCCTTAAAATTTTAAAAACCAAATGACTGGAATGCAAGTACGTATTAAGAGATGGAAGCAAAAGGGTTGTCGTAATAAGTAGTTTTCTATTGAAGAAAGTTTAGCCTAAATTGGCGACAAAACTACAAAGTTTCTTGGAGATATAATACACAGCGAGCAGGCTGTTATTAAAATAGCGCTAAAGCTGCTATTAGTTTGAATTTATATTCAAAATGAAAGTAATTAAAAGTAAATAATAATACACAGAGAGCGGGCTGTTATTAAAATTGCGCTAAAGCTGCTATTAGTTTGAATTTATATTCAAAATGAAAGTAATTAAAAGTAAATTAATAAGCCCAAGACTTGCGCTAAAGCTGGAGATGTAACATGGAGAGTTTTCGTTTTATAATTTATAGTGAATAGCTAGGTATATACACTCACGTTTGTGAAAATTGCAACACCATGAAGGACTTACGCGAGTGAGCTGAAATTTTCAGGAAATGCAAAGTAGCGCATGATATGCAAATGATTAGAATTGCAAATCCGTAGCGCATGCGTATGCTGAGCAGCGCCCTCTGAACGGCTGATGGATCCGAATAAATAGACGGCTGTAGCGAGGCGTGTATGGTTATC
>KK120432.1:0-12372 GCA_000611955.2 Stegodyphus mimosarum
AACAAAAGAAAATAATAAATAATTGGGTTATAAAATAAAAATAATAAAACGACACATAATGCAGTACACACACACATACAACTATCAAAAAATTAAACAAAATATTCAAACTTTTAATTCACAAATACCCACGGCTAATTTATTACTATTTAATATTTTCATTATACCCCTTGAATATTCTATTAAATTTCCATAATTCTTTTTAAAATCTTCCTTAAAATTTTTCCTATAAAGCCTCCTTGCACTCTCAGTTAACAAACAATTTTCAAAAAAGTGTTCTGCATCACCCTTTACATTACATATATAACATTTATCATTCTTCTGCAAACCAAAACGGGCCAAATATGCCGGAAATCTACCATGTCCGGTTAAAAACTGATTTAAGTCAATTTCATTATATAATTTCATTTTCCTACAGATTTGTATATTGTTTAGTAAACCCTTGTTCTTTTCAGATGATTCCCAGCAATTTTTCCATTTTTCCAAATTATCCATATACAGTGCAGTAATTGATTTTTTCCTAGATTTATGCATTATTTCAGTATTTATATTCTCTTCAGTTACAGCCAATTTAGTCAAGGTATCCGCCCTCTCGTTTCCCATGTGCCCTGAATGTGCTTTTATCCAATGAAATCTAATATTATAATTATTACTCAATTTCTTATATATTTTCTTAATATTCTTTATAGTCTCATTTTTACATTCAGGACCCGAGAGAGATTGCAGAACTGACATAGCATCAGAATATATATTTATTTGATATTTTACCTTTAAAGTCCTATCAATCCATTTTAGTGCACAATATATCGCATGCATTTCTGCTTGATAGACTGAGTTCATTCTGTTTAATTTAAATTTATAATGATCAATTTCAATTCCACGAAAGTATATTACAAATGCACCTCCAATATCTCCCCCGAGCCCTGAGCCATCTGTGTATATATCCATTTCTTGATATACCAAAAAATTGGTATCATATACGATACGTATTCTTTCATTGGAATGAATTACATGTTCATTAAAATTTTGAAAAGCACAACTATTAATATCAATGTTATTAATTTGTATATTTTCTATTAAATTATAGGTCAGTAAAAATTTTCTATAATAGAATTCATAAGAAAACGAGAGCGGCGGAATACCAGCCAAAACACAAGCTACTTCTGACGAAGTAGTGCGAAAGGCCCGCGTAACCGCCAACATCCAGCTTCTCTGCAACATATCCAATTTATTTCTTAATCTAATTAATTCCCCTGCTCTGGCACCCCAAGCTCCAATTCTATAAAATATCTTAGATAAAATCACACAGTTAAAAATTCTTTTTAAAATTAAAGATTTCTTATATAAAATATCACTATTAAAATTACATCTATAAAACCTTAAAATACTCTCAGTGTTTTTATATATAGTGTTAAAATGTTCAATAAAGTTGAGTTTCTCATCAATTACAACTCCCAGATACTTTATACTTTTTCCAAATTTTATATTTTGTCCATCAAATTTTAGTTTTGGAGTCCTTGTTCTAATTCCTCCTCTGGGAAAGAAGAGTCCAAAAGTTTTCTCTACATTAAATTTAATACCTTCAGTTTCACTCCATTTTTTAAGTTTTTCTTCAATAACGCTGAAGGTATTTTGCATTTTTTCCAGAGAAACTCCATTAATAGTTATCAAAACATCATCAGCATAACAAATGACATTTATATTTGGAACATTAATATCAGCTAATAAAGTATTTACAATAAGGGCCCAGAACAGGGGAGCACTACAGGAGCCCTGTGGACAACCCTTAAAAATTTCTTGTTCTATATAAATGTTTTCAGAATGCCCCAAAAATATTATCTTCCTTTTTCTAAAATAATCCTTAATAATCATAAAAAGGTCGTTTGTAATTTTCAAACTATTAATATGATTAAGTACAGAGGACCATTTTACAGTATCGAAGGCTGCCTTAACATCCAATGAGACCAAAGCCACATGTTCTGATTTTTTTAATTCCTTAATATTCGTTATCATCTTATACAATGCCAAGTCTGCAGATCTACCCTTACGAAAACCATATTGGCTATTTGCCAAAATGTTTTCTTTATAAATTGTATGTAGGAGTCTGTTAACAATCAATTTATCCAATACTTTAGCAAAATTTTTTAAGAGACATATAGGACGGAATCTATTGTCATCTTTAGGAAGCAAAATTAGTTTTCCAACTTTCCAAGCTTCTGGGAAGACATGTAGATATAGACATCTATTATATAAGATTATAAAAAATGATGGATACATATTAAACAGGATTTTAACAAATCTCGCTCCAATTCTATCAAGACCTGGAGCCGACCTGTCTCTCAAACTCTTAACTACTATGAATATCTCATCATAAGTAAAATCATGATCTCCATCCTTTTCCCTCATACAATTAACATCTCCAACCATGTCCCCACTATCAGAAGCATCAATGTTCAAAGTCTCCCTAATAATTCTTTTATATCTATCATCTATGTCACATCCAATGTTTTGAGGATCTCTCAAAATTGTTGATATTTTGAATCTGTTGGTAGCTACTTTAAAAATGCCCTCATAGTATTCTTTATCTCGAAGGAAAACAGCATTTTTATATTCTCTCTTTACCTTCTTAATTCTTTTTTTATAAAAGGCCAAGCACTTTTTGTATTCTATTTTCCTTGCAACTTTCAAGTTTTCGTTCAAATTCGTAACTTGGCAACCCTTTCTCAAAGCACGAACCTTCCGTCTGTACCTACTCAATTCCTGACTCCACCAAGGAGACTTCGAAGATTTCTTCATTCTAATTTTCAAATCCCTATTCATTTGCATTACAAATTTATTTTCCATTTCATTTACCAATGCATTAAGTTCTACATCATTCTGGACAACAGTCAAACGATTCTCAATATCCCCAATATGTCTCCTCAATCTCCTACAACATCTTTCAATTCTATTAATATCATTTGTTAATATAACTTTTTCTTCCTGTTTAAAATTTAATTCCTTCACATTAATAGAAATATAATTATGGTCGCTTAATGTTGGTTCCTCTAAAATTTCAATTCCAATTTTTTCAACAGTTAGTCCAGGAGAGCCAATAACCAAGTCTGTCCACCCCTCCCCACGTGAGGATAAAAAAGTAGGCTTTGAATCTTCCGTATTAAATAAATTCAAATCATTTTGTAAAATAAAATCAGCCGTTAAAATTCCCCGATCATCTAAAATTTTTGCCCCCCACATAAAATTTTTTGAATTAAAATCACCAACTATTATAAAATCATGAGAATATACCTTTAAAATCTCTTCCAAATTATATAAGTGGATATTTAAATTTTCTACTGGGGAGAAGTAGACAGAAACAACACCAAAAGTCTTATTTTCCATATAAATATTTATTGCAACAATTGTATCGGTAGTCAACTTGACAGAGAATTCTATTTTTGGATTAATAACAATAATGGCAGACCTTCCCAAATTAGCATTAACTGTCCTCCAAGAATTTCTAACATAGGCAATTCTGTCCCCTATGTAATAGGGCTCCTGTAACGTTAACAAATCTGGCAATTCCTCAAAAATCTCACCAATTGCAGAGAGCCGGCATGCGGCTGCGTTACAGTGGTTTAAATTACAGTTCAAAAATCTCATAATTAAAATTATCCAATATAAAAGCTTGTAATAATTTAAAAATATCCAATGTAAAAACATGTAATATTTACAAATTTAAAATCCCAATTATAAATTAAAATCACTATTTACAAAATAAAGACAAAGTACTATTTACAATATAAAAACCAAAATATTTTCAACTCACCTGAGAGACAAGGATAGGCCTATTACTTTCTGGTATGCACAAGGAATAAAATATCTCACACTTTATACAGAATTTCAAAATATAGGTTATCCAATAAATTTACAATACAACTATAATAAATAGCCAGAACACCAAAATTAAACAAGTTAAATAAATAAAAAATAATGAATCTCCCCACCGCAGACATTCATAACAAGTCGACATTAAAATTCAATATCCAAATGATCTCTGATAAACACTTTTTCTCTTATAAGTGAGGGGCAATCTCTCCAAAGAGAGTCATGTTTATAGTCTTCTTCTTTTCCGTATTTCTCTGATGCCTCCTTACAATTAATACATTGAATGTTATCGCTTCGACACTCTCTCTTCTCATGGTTTCCACCGCATTTTGAACACAGTTTATCATTTTTGCAATATCTTTTAGTGTGTCCGAATCTCAAACAGTTCATGCATAGCTTTGGCTGTATAAATAACTTGACAGCATAGGCCTTCCAGCCCAACAATACTCGATTACTATTTAATACATCTTCTTGGCAAATAGCTGAAATTTCATAAACCCTGTGCGAAACTCCGTGTTCACTTGTTTTTATACGAAACAGTTGTCGCACACACTTATTTCCACAATTGCAATCTTCTCTAAGCCTACACTGTAGAGATTCCTCTTCAACCAAATCCGATATATTGTAAACTATAATCTTTGGTTTTATAAACCTGTTTCGTCGAGTACGGATAATATTCTTTAACTGCGAGTTTTCATGAATAGCATTTTCTATTTTAGAGACATCTGTACGGTCTTTCAAATTTATAACCATATCTCCGTTCTTTCTTCTATATGAAGTAAAGCTTTTCACGCCTATTTCACTTGGTTGTATCTGATTATTCAATTCATCGTAGACGTCAATATCATCAGAGACAGGTTTAATAACTATTTCATTTACTCTTGCTGTTTGCCCAACCGGTATAGTGGTTAGCGTCGCTAACTGCCGCGCCGAAGGCCTTGGTTTCGAATCCCGGAGAAGGCATGCATGTCTGTAAATGTATAGTGTCGGTGCGGCATGGTGGCACTCTAAATATGCGGCGAGCCGAAAGTCCTCTCTTCTGGTTTGGTGGAAGCGGGGAGGGGTGGGAGTCGTCCATCCGGGGTTAGTGTTGCCAGAAAATTTCCAACTAAAGTAGCAAAAGAAGACGAAAAAAGTCGCCAAAATCGCAAATGAAGTCAGAGATCATGTGATTTTGTGACGTCATAGTTACGCATGCTCACATGACCTCTAACGTCATCACAAATTTACCGTCTATTCGTTCCGTAAGTTACAAACTGTATTCGATTGTTAATCTTTTTAATTACATATCTCAACTTTAACGAAAACTTTAAAAGCATATTGCTCATTTTCAATTGTTTAAATATCCATTTCTTTTTTAATTAATTCTCATTTAATTTGGGTTTCTATTTTTAAATTAATTTGCGGATATCCATTCTTAAGAGATTCCTCACGTTTAGACTGTTAGCGCTTTTGCACTAATTTTTTTGAGTTGGCAATTAATCTTTTCAATTCTTTTTTTTTTCTGTTTAATTGTGAACTTTCTAATTGAAGAATGCTTTTCAGTGAGTTTTCCATTCTGTATGGTGGATCTGTTTTAGATTCGGATTACTTAAGAAAGCCTTGTTCTTTCACTCATAAATTTATTTGTGCTTTTATTTAGAAAAATGCCGTTGCTTGGATTTTTAAGTCATTTCCATCGCTTAGTTGTTAGCAATATAAGGAGTATGAATTTTATTTCTTTCTCTGTTTGGGTACCTAAAATATGACGCGCGAGCTGCAAGTTCTTTGGTTCAATTCAGTATCACCACAGAACTCGGAGGGGACTGACTGAAAAACAAAACGCACGAGGGACGATGGAGAGTGGTGAGAGACCCCGAAGCATATTATTGCTTTCTTTCCAATTTTTGCACTTCCCTTACCCCTTTGTCGTTATATCGGCGTCAGGCTGTGCAGCCTCGTAAAGGTAATCATAAATCAGATGCCAGATGGCGCATGTGAATCAGATTGCCAGATGCCAACTTCTATTTAAGCCTAAATAAACTACTTCTTTTTTTAATATCAATTATTTTTTATTCATATATTATTTTAACATAAAAGCATTTTGTGATATATTAAAAAAATGTTTGAAGTTGCAAAAAGTAGCATAAAAAAATATGGATGTCGCAAAAATTTCGCAAAATCGCAAACATTAAAATTTTAGAAGCACACGTTTGCCAAAAGTCGCAAATCATCAAATCTCTCCATCAAAATTATAACTGGGCTCCATCAAAATTAGGGGGGGACTGAGCTAAATCGCACTCTCACCTGTAAAGTGCTCAAGGATGTTGCCAACGACAGGCGTATCTTGCGCTCCTTGCCACAAGGAATTTCGTAGGCTTGGACTGATGTTTCTGTCAGCCAAGTGAGCATGATAACAACAATATAATTACTCAATGAATCACGTCTTAAAATTTTTATACAAAAACAAAAATGCAGTTTTTATACAACTACAAAAAGTAAACTTTCCCCTACTCTCATTCTTGGCAATTATTATTGCATTTCAATATTTACAAAACATATCAAGTTGATTTCATATGTAAAACCTATGGTACTTTGTTAAAAGTAAAATCGTATTTATTGCTTTTTCTGTTCTCGTGTATGGTCATTCCAGTTTTTGCAAAATCCAAAAGGGTACACAAACTTTAATTACTCTATAAAAAATTCAAATAGTTCTGATTCTTAAGTGGAAATTATGATCTGTAAGGTTTTCTTTGTTCCGAAGCGATTTATATGCCGCTGGTAACTTTTCCTCTTTGCTTTGTCACTAACCGTAAACTAATAATACTTTAATTTCCGTAGTTAGATTATTCCCGGATATGCGATATTTAGGTTCATAAAAGCAAAAATTTTGTATTCACTATTTATTAAGTTTGTTTTGTAAATTATAGCACTTTTGTTGCCGATCTTCTTCACCTCCTTATTATTGACAGTGTAGCTTGTAAAAGACAACTAGGTTTTTAAATAGATTAGCAGAAAAATGTTAAGTTAGAGAGACAAATATACCTGAGAGGTATTAGGAAATATTTAATATCTCCAGAGTAAGAATCGAATAAGTATACACCAAAAGTCTCGCGGCAAAGCATCACAGGTTCATAGGAAAGAAATTTTAACTTGCAGTCTGTTCTTAAAAATTTAATTGTGTTTTGCTATTTTAAACTAAAATATATCATTAAGATAACTTTATCTCCAGCCGTAGTAGAAAGAATTTTTTAACTTCATATATTATGACTATTGCTATTAATTTCATTAACGATCATATATGTAAATCTATGGTATTAGTAAATTTATAATTTGTAAACAATTTTTCTGATATATATTAGTGCTCCTTACTATCATTTTGTATTATGAATTTAGAAAAAAAAATATCTAAATATTTTATAAGATTTTATAAATGCCCTTCGGTAAAACCAGTTTGGTTTTATCATCTTTTTTTCAATATTTTAATATTCCTCTCTCAGATATTTTAACATACTTTATATTGTAACAATGAAGATAATCTATATCATTGTATTAGAAACAAATGTGGAACTTTTACCCAAAAATATCTCCAAAGGTTCAGAGTGCTTCAAAATCCAGTCTTTCAATGCAAAGAATGCTAGACGCATTTCAAAACTTAATTAGAACTTCTGTAAATACCTTGTTAAGCTCGCTTACTGATAATTAAAGAATTAAACATGGGAATTTCAAGAACTTATAGGTTAATTGCGCTTTAATCATTTCTGAGAGGGATCTCAAATAATCTGGCATTTAATTAAATATGGAAGCTTTCTGCGATGACAAGCAATTATTCATAGACATTAATTCCAATATAATTGCTGAGATCTTCGACCTACTTTTCTATTCAAGCAAAGAATTCTTAGATTGTCAGCACATGAAAATTTCCTAATCATGTCAATATATTTTACAATAATTATGTCATAGCCTTTTATTGATTTAATCCCAGAATAACTAAGTATTTAGTCTCCTGTTATACTGATATAACATTGGAGGAATAAAAAAGTGTCTTGGAACTGCAGTAGAAATCAAAGCATCCATATTCAAGATATCAGGAACCTCAGTTATCCAGATAGTTTTGGTCATTTCTAAGCCGAGTAATATAAAGCTAGCTATTAATTATTTACTTTCTCTGAACTCTTATCTTTGATATAAATAAGACATACATACATGCAAAATTATATCGGAGGGGAGTGCATCATTTTAAGAAGCTATAAATCTAATTTAAGTGAACGAATTTAATGCATGTAGTTATCGTACAATTTTCAGGAAATACGTAAACCGTAAGCATAATAGAAGAGCAAATGCTTTCTGTATTTATACGTATTAATTTGTATATATATATATATACATGAATAAATTAAGAAAGAAAGGAATTAATAAAATTAATGTTAATCTGAAGTGGTGAATGTTCTAACAGGAAGGCACAAATTAATACAATTCAATTAAAAACGTAGAAGACGAAACATTTGATAATTCCTTGGACTTTGTCGAAGAGCAGTTGAAAGAATTATCAACAGAGCCATGTTTTTGAGTTATATCTGGATGAATGCAAAACTAATCAAAGTATTATTAAATTTACAATAATTAAAGAGAGTATATTAACAGAAAATTTAAAGTAGATATTTAAATGATAACTCTGATATTATCTGAAATCAGTCATAAAGACATAATCTACTCCGACGTGACTTGAAATTATGGACGTAATATATGAACTAGACTAAAAGTAAAAAGTGTTTTGAAAAAGAGGAAGACAATTTATTAACTTCAAATTTTAATCTAGTAACCAGGAATCATATAATGCACAAGTCATCAGAACACTAACGGGCAATCCAAATGTTTTTATGTTTGCATGTACATACAATGTGTTTATACACTGTGTCCCAAATGTTCATAGAGTCAAGTAATATATTAAAAGGTTTTCCCAAATGTTCATAGAGGTAAGTAATATATTAAAAGGTTTTAGAAAAATGGAAGGCAACGGAAAAATTAAATAAAAGTCTGTTTACGTACCACATGCGACTTGCATTCCAATGAAATTAAAATAAAACTTTCTCCGCGAGATATCGCCGAATACTGAACACACTGCAGAATTCTTTATGAGTAACCTTTATCCATACAAAAATGGAAAAATGTTGTTACAATAGATGAATCTTGGATGTTTTAAGTGGCTGCAAGAAAAATAGGTGCATTTATTATCAGAAAAGGGGAGAACAAAATCTTAAATCATGGATCAAAGAATCTAAGGAAAGTTTTTCAAAGGGATTTACGATTGCTGCTGTTTTTTCATATAACGGCAAATTAACAGTAATGTGATTTGAGAAAAATGTTAAGATCAACTCCAGATATTATTATGAACATATTTTGCAGCCAATTTTTAAATATGAGATAACTTCTCTTTAACCACAGTGCCATCCATCAATAGAACTACATCAAGACAAAGCAAGCAGCCACGCGTCAAAATCCACCACTAATTTCCTAAATAAAATGGGACAACATACAGGTATCGAGACCATATCCGTCACTCATATCCCTACTAAATTTCCTAATCTATCACGCAGGGATTTTGTGCGTTTGGGGTTTTAAAAATCGGATTGTACAAACGTTGACTTAAACCCTCCTTGGACTTTGAAAAGCTGTTCAAGAGGAATGAGATAAAATACCACTCAGGATACTGCAAAAAGCTTTATTATCTTAGAAATTACAGTATATAAAGGTAGCGAAGAATAAGGGTTATCAAGTAAAACATTTGAAACACAAAAAGGTTAGGTAAAATATTTCAGTAAGTATAATGGAAATCGTCTAAAAAATCTACGAACAGCCTCTGTAGAGCGTAAAGTCAATATAAGTTTTGTACTGTTATTCGGCTCCAGCAAATAAAAAAAAACAATCTTATATCATTATTTTAAGCAAAATGGAATTTTAATTTTATTTTATAGGAGAGTGTGAAAAATAATTTATATATGTATTTTTATTTTTATTTCCTTGAAGAAGCGAAGATTGCTAAGAAAATAAATATAATTTCCTTTTCTTGCTGTGTAGTAAATACAGATTAGGCCTATGGGAAAAAACTATGGTACCCGCTTATCCGGATTTTTGAGTATGCGGATTACCTGTCATATTAGGGAATCCGAACTTGTAAGTTTTAATTTACAATGCTGTCGCTTCTTATAGAGGTTGTGGAGATATTAGGATTTTTTGGAGCAGATGATGTAAAAAATGAGCAATGCCCTCCCCGGCACTCAAAGCACGAACCTCTCCAATACACGTCTAGCGTGCTGAAAACTACACCACGAAGGCATGCACAGAAGGCGGGGGAAATACCTTATATATTTCCCCTTTTAAACGGCGACCGGGAATTAGCGGACCCAATCGCCAAATCCTGGTAGTGGAGAATCATCATCCACCACCATTTTTTAGTTTGCGCGCCATTTGGGGACATTAGGTATTTTGAAGTTGCAAACGTGAAAAATGAGCAATGTCTCCGCCAGGATTCGAACCACGGACTTCTCGAATCCACGCTGAGCGTGCTGACCACTACACCACGAAGGCATGCGAAGAAGACAGGAGAAATACCTTATAAGGTTTAAATAGTAAGAATAAAATTACGTTTCACTTTCAAATGCTAACCACAGCAACATTGTATGATTCATATTTATTAGAGAAAATCTTTAAAATAATTAAACTAATTCAGAATAGAGTACCAGATGAAAGGATTAAGATTTCTAAAATCAGATGACTTTTGAACTTCTCAAGGAAGGGAGGTTTAACTTGTCAGTTTATTCCCCTGTAAATTGCATTGAAAACTTCGAAATATCGATGGTGGTTTATTAAATGTATACATAGAAAGCTGTCATTTTTATGGAACTTCGAAATCTATATCTTGACTGGTAAATCGTTAAAATTAGTGAAGAGTTAAAAATCATTATAATGTATAAACATTTTTTCTTATGATTTCAAATTACTATTCGGTACATCATAGAATAGTTACAATAAAACTTTTTTTTATAATAATAATTAAAAAAATATGAAAGTTTTCAGATTTTACATTAAGCTCAAAAGGGCGTTTTTTTAACGTTTTCTGTGTTACCTTCGCTTATTAAATATGATGTTCTTCGCACTTAAAGGATAAAACTCAATTCCATAGCAATATCGCAAAATAATTTTAAAATGGCCATATCTTTCGAATTTCCGATACACAGTCTCGCACGCTGGAGATAAAAATGTATTTTTTCGTACAGTGTAGTTATTGATCGCTTTGGAATCGTTGAGTTTGTTAATCAAATATCGTTAAAGTGTTACAAAATATGAAGCCGATAATAAAACAAATTCCAAATTCCAAATTTTGGCTTCCAGATGCTTATATTGGGAGGAGGATTACGTTATTCAAAACTGGATGGCTCTAGGTATCGTTGTTTTATCACAATACAAGAAACATACATACGTTTATGCAGATTCTTCATTATTTAGTTTCTTTAAATATAACACAGAGCGATAATATTGGATGACAACAGCTTGAAAAGTGATACGGACATTTACAGTGAATTGATGCAAAATGGAAATTAATAACCCTTCTGAGCTCTTTGGGCTACAAATAATAAAAATGCAATAAAAATTAAATTATTTTTAAATGTAGATGAGTTTAAAAAACAAATTCTTTGTGCTAGTTAGGTAACATATAACACTAGAAATATATTTTCTTTATTACAACCGAGCTGCAAATGTTCCTGTAGAATTAATAGTTAAACATATTAGAAACATTATTTTAGTGTATGTAAATTAAATATATTATCGAAAAATACAGATTTAAACTAAGAAGAAATGCATTTATTGCTTTTAAACTGTTCTGTTAAGCAATCAGTAACAGGCTGATTAAATCTGAAAGATGTTATGTTTCGCGGAATTGCTGAAAGTAGACTAAGAGTGAGAACATGTGGAAAACAAATTAAAAGTCTTGCTTCACGCAAAGAAATATATTTCCAAAGTGCATAGGCGGTAAATAAAGGTTCTATATACGCTTTCTAATTTTTGTATCTTTTTTTTATCTAATTTCTGTTTTCTGATTTTCTTATTTTTGTCACTTTCAACGGCATTAGTGCTTCTACTTATCTCATATTGCCAGGATATAGTTTTACATGTTAATTGATAACAATAATTTAGTGTACTGCAATGCATTTCTATCACAAATGTGCATATGCTGTTTAAATACTTTATTTTCCTTTTTCGCCGAACAGTATGTTTCAAAAATACTCTGAGATTTTTATTACATAAAATTTTACCTCTTTTGAATGCGATATAAGTACCAAAACGTGCGTAAGAACCTATATAAGTAAAGTATGCTGGGAACAGAGGTAGCAAAAAACGTTATGCATGCCATTTAGAAAAATGGCTGCAGACATTTTAGTTCAATGTTAAACATTGATTTTTATTTCCAGTTACAGAATTTTTTAAAGTAGGGATTTTATGGGAACTGTTTCAAATAACTGAGGG
>KK120432.1:14677-37197 GCA_000611955.2 Stegodyphus mimosarum
TTATTATTAAAAAACAAATTTTATATAAGTAAATAATACGTTGTTGTTTTCAAATCGCTCAGTTTGTTAAGCAATTATGAACCGGTTCAGTGCTGTCAACCAAAGGCGAAGTATGTTCATTCTTTTCCTCAAAGTTGAAAGGATGAGCTTATAAAGTATTTCTCCCGGTTCCTTCGCATGCCTTCGTGGTATAATGGTCAGCCCGCTGGGCTCGTATTCCAGATATCCGTGGTTCGAGCCCCGGCGAGGACATTTCTCATTTCACATCTCCTGCTTCCAAAAATACTTGATGTCTCTACAAGTGGCGCCCGAACTAAAGAAGGTGGTGGATGATGATTCTCCACCACCGGAATTTGGCGATTGATCCCCTAATCCTCAGTCGCCCTTTAAAAGGGGGGCATATAAGGTAATTCTCCCGCCTTCTTCGCATGCCTTCGTGGTATAGTGGTTAGCACGCTGGGCGCGTATTCCAGAGGTCCGTGGCTAATTTTTCATCGTTCCTGCTTCAAAAAGAACATGCAATGTCTCTACAAGCTGAGTTAATATTTTTGCTTTAAACCTTTTATTATAAGGCATGGTCTCATTACAAAGTATTTCTGCCAAAGGAACGCAGCTTCCAGCAAATATTTTATATATGCTGAAGGCACAATCCTAAGCAGTGTATATTTAAATATTCATTAAAATCACGCATGTATTCAAACGTTTCTAGTCCTCTATCAAACACCACTACTATTGAAATCGTGCTAAGTAAACACAGGTTAATAATCAGATCATTAATGTCACAAAAGCTATCCAAAAATGAATAAGATAGAATTGCATCTTTCTTTGTTTGTGTAAGATGCAAATGCGCTCATTGATGGCTTGTACGTAGCTGACTACATGTAACCTACTCACTCAGGGAAGCAATGGACACGAAAATTAATTAGAAAATACAAAAAATCCGCAAAAATATAAGAAAACCCTAAGGAACCCAAAGCTCTATGCAGTTATAATAAACCAAAATTTTTTATGTAAATATGCGAGGGACAATTTCACCCTTGAGTACTGAATTCCAGAAAATATATCCGCATTTTGTATTTTAATGTTTCGCAAAAAAGATAGGAAATGATGAACAACACTTTGAAACATTTCTTTACTTTTTCAGTGACAAAATTTTTAACCCATTCTTAATTTCCGTAACTGTTGAAACATACCTATTGCGCTTTCTTGTGTAAAGCCAGAATGATAAGATTTGCAATTGTTTTTACTAACACATTTTCTCCCGCGAAAGAGATGCATATCAAATAAAAGAAAAATATTAAGATATTTTTCGTTTGAATGTCATAAAATAAATAATTTTATTGTAGCTAATGAAATACAAAAATGGCTTACCTTTTGACTCAAATATTCTTTGAAAATATTATTAAAAACCAAATGTGCACACTTAAACAATATTTTTGCGACAGTTTTAGAAAAATAATTAAGTTTGATTTTAGATAATGTAACGTCTAGTCTTTCTTAAGATAGAGCATGTTTTAAATAATATTAATGATATATTATTAGTTTAGATGCAAATGTTCCCTACAACTCATTTCACTACAACTTCCTTTGTACAAAAGAACAGGCTAAAAATTTTTTTTTACTTCTAATGGCAGATTACAAAGACATGCAAAGACGAAAGAGAGCATCAAAACTAAAAACGAGTCCACAGTATGATCTATGAATCTATTTTGTGTCCCTTCTCCCAGTCTCTCTCCTAAAGTGATATAGATTAAGCGCAGGGCAGTGACTCAGACGTGAGCCATCTATTTCCTCATGAAGGTTTCACAGTTTACAAACTAGGGCTGGGATAATGCTCATTTGATGCAGTGTTTTAAAAGGCAATCATGGCCATTAGCAAGACGAAAGATAGCAACAGATTTCTTTTTGGGCCATAAAGAAGTGTCAAAAATTCTGTTAATCCATACTTTATGGCTGCTTCTTTCAAGTAACAACTTTTCAAAAAGTTTCCCTGCAATAATTTTTATTATTCTTTTGGCAGCGTAAAAGGGATCAGGTTGTCAGTTATCTGGAGAATAATGGCCCGTTTCTTTGCCACCAAATATTTCTTTTCATTTCCATGAAGACCACAGTATGATTGTATCTGTTGCATGGCAACTTCTCTGCCCTCGTGAGATACGTTGTTTAGAAACCACTAACGTTTTAAAATATCAACAGACGTTGGCGATTCAAGAGAACAACTCGCAAGAAGAGCAACCTTAAACTGAGACAGTATGACAACCTTTGAAAACTTTTCAAGTTGACATTTGAGTTTGGATATAGCTATGCGTATGTCCATAATCCCAGCATCCAAAGCAGTCGAATTTCTTCTAGATTAAAAGTATTTACAATTCATTTTACAAGTTCGTAATAATAAGCGTATATAGTCCTAGTAGATGAGACTAGTAGGAGCTCAGATTTATAAAAAAATTGGTTGATTTCTTGAATGGAGGATTTTAGAAAAAAAACATTCATTTTCTGTCTAAAAATTTAGAAAATAGAACCTCTGATAACTGAATTTCAAATATATTTCTTAAAATCGCAGTGAAAGCGCATCTTCATTATTATACCATTATTAATACGTATTATGATTTATATACAAGACCTGATGGGCTGAAAAATAGGCAGAACTCCAGTATAGTTGGATGGTGTCTTTTAATAATAAAAATAACCATAAATTTATAATAAATTTCCCTTTCTGAAAATTTATTATAGCTTAGAAGAGAACCAAAACATTACTACAATGCAGAAATATTTCTCCACATTTAAATTCATCGCCCTCCACTTAATGGTGCATAACTACGGTTAGAAAAGCGATAATTTACATTTCCCTATAATTTCTGAGAATTCGTGAGAAAATGAATGATCTTTCGACAATTTTCCGAAAAGCTTTTAATAAATATTCATTGTGACCTTTAAATAGTTTCTGCGAAGAAAAGAATGCCTTATAAATCATATTCCTTGTTGTATGGGAAAGGGGTTAAAAAAGCAAATGAAAAATTTCACCTGTAACATAGATCCTGATTTTTCAGAATTTCTTTATTTTTCTAAACTTAGAGCTAAGTTCACCTTGAATGCAATATCCGTAATTCTGCGAATATATTTATAGATCAGAAAATTTCCTTAAAGTTCTTTAACAAATTTCTGTTTTTTCATCAGAAAGTAGGATACACTTTATTTTTGACTTTGTTCAGCAGCTTAAAATAAACATTGTCAGCACAGGCGAAGTGTAATAGCAACTTAGAATAAATATTTATTATGTTTATTTTAAGCTACTAGCAAGATTTTCCTCCTCCTTAAAGTAGATTTTTTTTGTATTTGTCCTGAATGTTTAATATGCACAAACACCAATTGTAGAAGAGTAATTATGCAAAATATTTAGCGAAAATATATAAAAAACAGTGGGGTTGGTATTACGGGTATGATATGTTTGACTGTAGATCAACTTACCTATGTGCTGTAGAGGTAATTTTTTTGAAAAAGAACTTCATTTACTAATAGATTTGAGTTTCATAGATTGTCTGAATGAAAGAAAAATTTAACTGTTTTTAGGTTATTTGTTGTTCTATGAGGAAACTTGTTAATGACGGGGCTTTAATAATAGCAGTATTCCAAAAATATTTATGAAGCTGAGAACACTTAGTTATTTATTCGTTTATTACTTTTTAAACATTTCTTCACAAAAATGGATTATCATCTACAATTATTTGTAAATACTCGTCATTTCAATCTATATAATTGTCAATTTTCCTTATTGTTTTTCAACGTAATTGGTAACACTTTTTAATATTTTGAAATTCTGATTATTAAAAAGTATAAATTTTAGCAACATTTTATTTTTGAAACTGAGCATATATATTTTCCCTTTTATGTGATTCAAAAATTAAAAAAAGTAGTTTATTGTGCAACCGAAGATAGTCTGCCTAAGAATATGGATGTCTTTCTGCCAGAATTTTAAAATGAAACTGTCTCGAATTCAAGTTACACATTAAAAGAGAGAGATCTTCATGTACCTAATACTTCGTTCACCTGAATTTAAAGCCCGGTCAGCGCATTGGAATTCAACGGTCTCTTCGGTTCGGCCACAGATGAATCAAAAATTTTAAAAGGGATTCTATTAAGATTTATGTATAATAAAACATATTTGACATAAACAATATGTTATGTACCAAAAATAACGTCTGTACTTTTTTTCCTCTGAAGCTCGATCATGATAACATGTGTGGCACCAAATGCTAAGTTACAAATAGCTGGGGTAAGCGGAATTCTTAATTTTATACAAAATTACGAATAGTGAAATATTTACATACCAGACCTATAGAAAAATAATATAGGATTTCAAAGCACTAAAATTATAATACAGGGTCATGAATGTGTTTATTGGGGAAATTTCATTATTTAAAAAAAATGTATTATAAATAAAGTACTGAAACAGTTTCCTGGAAAAATTTTTGGGACTAATCAAATATCTTAAATTACTCATCA
The DNA here is from genome assembly GCA_000611955.2 of Stegodyphus mimosarum. Taxonomy (NCBI): domain Eukaryota; kingdom Metazoa; phylum Arthropoda; class Arachnida; order Araneae; family Eresidae; genus Stegodyphus; species Stegodyphus mimosarum. Next base: position 19,181 of record KK120432.1, read on the forward strand.
AGTTTTTTTAATACGTTGAAATGAGATTTCTGTTAATAAACTTTTCTTTTAATTTTTCAGGAATGTCCGAACGGTTATGTTGAAGAAGATACATTCCGCTTCATATTTTCACATTTCTTTCCTTACGGTAGTAAGTAATATTATTTTCAGTGCTTAGTTCATTTAGAATAATTTCTTAAGCTTATTTAACAAGAACATATTATTTTTAAGATGTCAAAACCAACAATCTGAAAAATGGATTTGATTTAGTACTTTTTATATATTTGTTTTTGACTATTCTGAATATATATAAAAAGTTAAAAATCAGTTTCGTGGTTTTCTCTGCTTTCAGGAATAGGTTTTCGATGCTTTCACTGTGACAACAACAATGTATTTTATTCTTTAAAAAAAGATGTAAAAGATTTATTGCAGAGAATGGCGCTTTTGAATTATCATGTAGAAGTTTCATCTCGATTACTGCAAACATTTCAAGGTTTTCCTCCTTAAAATGTAAGTTTTCCTCGAAACCTAGAGTTTGCAGACTAGAAAATTTCGGCATGGTGCTAAATGCATTTATTTCATACGTATTCCTAATGCGAATCCTAACAATCTTAACTTCCAGCATGTAAATGTACATAGTTGATTATTTGTTAAATAAAACCATGAATGTTTTCTTAAATTGAAAACATCGATTGTTATATATTACAGTTTTTGGTATAATTTGAAATTTTTATGAACTTGGAATCTGAGCTCACTGTGCTATGAATAACGAACTTATATGCATTAAAATTATTTTAAATAATAATAAATTCTATATTTTAGCATATTTGATAACAATTTTTAAATAATTTTATCAGTAGGAGATTCAAATGATATTTATTTAAATTTATATTATAAGTTAGAATGCATCACGATTAGCGCCACCAAAATTGCTAATCAGTGCATGAATGAAGAGTTCGTATAATTTTCACTCGCTTTTCATGAGGCTCATACTAAATGTTTGAAGGTAATGGACATACCTGTGTCTTCCGATGAGGAGCCCCAATGCTGCAAAGTGTACAAGCCCCTCCCACTTGTCCACACCACAAATACGCCTCTGTTAAGAATCCCTATATTTTAATCGTCATCTTAAAAATCATAACACATATTTCTTCGTGGAGCATTCAAACAGGAGTTTACCTTATTGAATTAAATTATTGTATTCCAAATTTACAGGAATATAAGAAGAAAATATTTAAATTAAATTGTAACTGAGCAAAACACAAATGAATTTAACTAATTTAGTATGCATCGCTTTTTAAAATATCATAAACGATTCTACTTTTTAAAGTCCCTTTTTCATATCTTTTACTTTTATTGGTTTTAATGTTGTAAGAGAGATACATATTGTTCCATTCTATGGGTTCGTGGATTTGGAGTAATTGGTGCTGATACTTGATTAAGAATCAAAACACAATTTTGTCACCATTATTACGCAAAGGAGTTAAAAACTACGTTTAGAGTCGTCGAAAAACTACGATAAACACGCTGAAACAATCAGCAATACAGTCTTCAGGCTATAACAGTGAAGACAAATTCACGGCAAAGCACTAAAGTACGGCTCCCGACTCGGTCGATCGCTCTCACGCTAATCTCTCAACTTAAGATATTACTACTATCTCAGGACAGGCAAGGTGTATAGAGCTTTAAGCTACCTTGGATAATATTCTCGATAAAACTGCTAAAAGTGTGCTCTAGAATTCCTCTAGAATGCTCTAGAATGTTCTATGGCTTATCGCGAATTTGGCAACCCTGCCTTGTTGCTGCGTTATTCAGCCCTAACACCGCTTTGAGAGGAAGCTGGCTCAGTGCTCAGCCGCTGAGAGTTTCGCAGCTATATTTGAAGTTTTTCTGGTGTTCTACGTCGTATTTATGTATCCATTCTTGGACTATTTTTTCTTGAACTTTGATAGTTATCTCTGGAAGAGAAAATGCACCTGCTTAAAAAAAATTTTCCAAGAGCTACAATATCAGAAACGGTATCGAAAACATAGACAAATCATGACATGAATAAACAGCAAAAGGTTGCATGGGAACGTATCATAAAATTAAATTTGAAACTCAAACCTTTGAAGTTGGTAATAATTTAGTGGAAATGGACAGCAACTTGATTCCAATCAGTTCAATTCAGTCAACTTAATTAACTGCATAAATTAAAACACCAATACGCTAGATAATGAAGCATATATTAACATAGATAAATAATAAATTGCTTGTGAAGAACGGAAAGACAAATTAGACAATGACGACTGTCTCGAAGTGCTTGCTTGAGAATTAACAGCTGAGCCATTATTAAAAAATATTCGCCATGCTTGACATCATGTCAGAGCGTGTTATGGAAGTTGTAGTGAATATTGAGTTTAACATCGCAAGTTGCCGATAATGAAAGACTCCATTCGTACTGGAAATAAAAATACTAAGCGAAAAGTTCAATTTCTAATAAAAATTAATCAAGGAAAAAAAGTCATTTGAAGTTTTTAAACATTTTAAAATTTATTAATCGCGTTTTGTTGGTTAAAAAAGGGGAGAAAAATTTTTTTAACCAATTAGAATGTTTTTATATATTTAGATCTTCAATTAGCCTTGTTTCAAAGAGTCCTGGATATTGGAGATAACAAGGACTGAGAGAAGTTATAAATGCATATGAAAGTTATTTTACATGCTATATCTATATCTCTTTATTTTTGTTTAAGGTAAACATATATTATAGCGCACACGTTTATATGACGATTTTATACTAAATAAATTGAGTGGCGTAAATTATTATTACACTTTACCGTAAGTCATTAATTTTATACTTGCTGAATACTTGTGTATTTTTACATAGCTTTCAATATTAGAATTTGTTGAAACAATTTTAAATCTCGACTTACGTTAATCTAGAATCTCGACTTTTATACTTTGTTTCTTCAGAAACTGATAAATCGCATGAGTAATCTTATGAGTATGTAGGTAACTCTCAGTTCAAAAAAGTCAACTTTTCACAAAGAGGTTATTTCTAGTTCCCAAAAAATCTTGGTACTTTATTTCCCAAATATTGTTGCTATTAAATAACACATTAAGTTTCATTCAGAAACATGATAATATGGAATCAGATTTGAAAAGAACGCCAAATTTTAGATTAATTTAAAGGAGGCATATAAAACTAAGCAATTATTAAAGAGAAATTAAGAAGATTACAGGGTATTTTCTCTCTCCTTCCAGCATCATTTCGTGATGTAACGGTAGCACACTCGGCGCGTATTCGGTAGGTCTAGGTTCGAGTCCCGGCGAAGGCATTATACACTCACGTTTGTGAAAATTGCAACACCAAGAAGGAATCGTCATAATTGAATGCAATTTAATACACAGTTGAGTGGTAGTGGTACAAATAAATGATTAAATGTTCAAAGCAAACAAACAAGAACAAGAAATCAGAATCAGTATTTTGTGTGGCCACCACGCGCCGCAATAAGTGCTGCTACACGACGTGGCATGGAGTCAAACAAAGTTTGAATGTCTGACTGAGGAAGAGCATTCCATATCGTTTGTACGCGTACCCAAAGTTCGTCTGCAGACGCAACAGGACGAGGATCACGAGCAAGACGCCGACCAATGACATCCCACACATGTTCAATTGGCGACATATCCGGGGAACACGCAGGCCAAGGAAGAAGCTGTACCTGCTGCGCTGCAAAGAAGGATTTAACAATCCGAGCAGTATGAGGGCGGGCATTGTCCTGTTGAAATACAGCGCCTGGCAAGCTTTGAAGGAAGGGAACAGCTTCGGGCTGTAGAACTTCACGGATATACCGGTTGCTGTTCAGATTGCCCACAATTCGTAGCAATTGAGATCGTCTATGATATGCTATGGCGCCCCAGACCATAACTCCGGGTGTTCGTCCACTGTGGCGTTCGATAATGCACTCCGGAAGGTGGCGTTCACCGGCATAGCGTCTGACACGAATGCGGCCATCATGGTACCACAAATTAAAGCGGGATTCGTCAGAAAACACGACATGCTGCCAATCAGCACGCCAGTCTCTATGCTGATTGGCCCATTGTAGCCGCAGGCGGCGATGGTCGTGCGTTAGGGGGATCCTGTATAAAGGAGTCCGTGCGCGCAGTCCACACTGCAGCAGACGTCTACGAATTGATGAAGCACACAATGAAACACCTGTAGCTATTGACCACAGTGCTGCCAATTGTCTAGAGGAAGCTGTACGGTCCGTCCGCGCCATGCGGACCAGGTGTCTATCATCGCGAGCTGACGTCACATTTCGGGGTCCACTCCCGGATTTCCGAGTTGTCCGACACTCGTCCGTCCACTGCTTCCAAACGCGCATCACTGTGCTGCTGTTACGCTGCACACGAGAGGCTACTGCACGATACGACAATCCAGCTTCACGAAGGCCGATGATTCTCCCTCGTTCAAACTCTGTAAGTTGTTCAAATCTCGCTCTCTTTCGTCGACGAGGCATAAGTACAGATTGAGTTAACGTTTACCACTAGCAGATAACCACCGATAACCATACACGCCTCGCTACAGCCGTCTATTTATTCGGATCCATCAGCCGTTCAGAGGGCGCTGCTCAGCATACGCATGCGCTACGGATTTGCAATTCTAATCATTTGCATATCATGCGCTACTTTGCATTTCCTGAAAATTTCAGCTCACTCGCGTAAGTCTTTCATGGTGTTGCAATTTTCACAAACGTAAGTGTACATTTTTCTCGTCTCCTGCTTCAAGTTAACCTAATGACTCTACTATCCGGCACTCGAACCTGGACCTCTCGAATACACGCCGAGTGTGCTACCGTTACATCACGAAGCCATGTTGAAAATGCCATTAATTTTACCAAAACGGGGAAAACCACTAAAAATACCCATGCAACCACCCCATTTCCCGCCTTTTGAATCAGGAACAAACTACCTGCGTTTACTAAACGTACCCATGCAAATACCCATGCAACCACCCCATTTCCCGCCTTTTGAATCAGGAACAAACTACCTGCGTTTACTGAACGTACCTATACAGCCACTAGTGGTCTCTGAAAAGTTAACCTTAATTGAAATTAAAGCATTATTTCGTATCTTGATGAAATCGTTTTCGTAAATTTTCTCTAAAACCTTGAATCAAAATGATGTAGCAATCAAAGATTTCCTTAAGGATATAAGGTATTTCTTCCGCCTTCTTGGCATGCGTTCGTAGTGTAGTGTCATCACGCTCGACACGTATTCCAGGGGCCGGTGGTTCGAGTCCCGGCGAGAGCATTGCTCATTTTTCAGGACTCTTGCTTTAAAAAAATAACCTAATGTCCCTACAGTGGCGGCCGAACTAAAAAGGTTGGTGGATGATGGTTCCAATCCCGACGAGGTCATTGCTCATTTTTTATCACTCCTGCTTCAAAAAATAACATGATATCTCTACAAGGATACTATCGAAAACCAATCGACAAATTTAAACTGTAATTAAGGAATTCTAATTGTTCTTTATCTTTAAAAGAGTGACATGAAAAGGGGAATGATGTGTTACCATTTGACGGTTTAAAGAAGTGTGATCATTCCTTCGAAGATTTCCGATATCGAGAGTAGCAACCGACGTAGCCAGACAAAAAATTATTATGCTGTAGGTACATTATTGCATTTAAAATGTAGCCTTTTATTTAATCATTATTTTTTGCTTTCTAGCTAAAGTTTAACTAACTCCATGTTCTACTTTTCTTATTTTTATTACGAGATGGTCTCCAGCATTCGTGCAAAGTGCCATTTACGCCATGTCAATGCGAAAAGTTTCACAGCAAGGTAAAAGGCAGTCTAAAAATAGGAACGTTATATCGCTTTAAAAAGTGCTTAACCTCCAGCTATTTTTTTCTTTCGTCTTATTTTGCATCATATCGCCAAATATATGCAGAGGTTCGCATATCATCAAATATTTTCTAGAAACTTATCCAAAATGCTTCCGGCACATATAAAAGGAACTGTCGGTGAACTGGATTTCTTCGAAGATTCAGCTATTATTACTCCAAAGAGATATGGAAAAACTATATTTTCGATAGTCGCCTCGGTCATTTTGTTTTAGTATTCATAGGCTCATTCGTTGTATATTGGTAAATATTTGGTCAAAACTTAAAGGTAACTTACTGATATGAAGTTACATCAGAGTCTGTACTGATACCAAGTTATATCTGAACAATCAAAATATGATTATTAGTTATTCGAGTAGATATAACAGATGCATGTTAAAATCGTAAATTTAGTAATATGTAATGAAAGGTTATTGTAAGTATTCAATTAATTAATTAATTAGCCGCAAATGCAGATATATAAGGTAATAACCTTTGTGGAAGTTTTTGTTGAATTAGTTTATGACAACCTCTCTCAAGAATTTAACTTATTGAAGAAACTCACGGCATTGAAATTGCATGCGAAATAGATGCGATTTTATATGGATGGCGTAATAGTAGAAACGTAAAGTCTTCAAAATTGGCATAATAGTAGAAACGTAAAGGCTTCAAAATTATTAAAGTCAAATCTTTAAAATAATTAAAGTTGTGTTTCATTTCTAAATTATTAAATTCATAAAGATACAAAAACGTTTTCTCGAATGTATGCCGATTTTTACTGAGTTACAAAAACGGGATTAAGGATTAAGTAAACAAAAATCCTCCCAACCCTAAAATTATAGTAAATAATTAAATAATAACATGCTAACCATGTGTTGCATTAAATTAGAGTTTAAATTTCGAAATTTTATTTCACACACCGTAGATGCTCAATGGAAGATCTTTCTATGATTCGACACATCCAATGCGATAGCTGATAAAGATCATAAATTCCTCATGGTTGGATGGTAATGTTGGTGCAAAAGAAATATCTTTAACATTGCAGAACAAAAATGAAAAAATAATGTTGCTAAGAATTAAGGTCTAACAAATTTAAAACCTATGGGAGGAATGTATTGCATTTACTTCTTTGGATCATATGATTCGCATTACAGACTGTATAAAGGATCTCTAATTTGAGACAAAAAACTTAGATACCTTATATTAACCCTTTCTCATCGGTAGAGGTCAAAATCTGTTTCACTCAAACACCCGAAACGCCCGTATATATGTGTTTTTGTTGGAATGGATTTCCTTCCAAGCCAAGTAGAATGCTGCAGCGCTAACGAGAACCTACTTAAGTAAAGCGAAAACGTCTCTCTTGTGATCTTTATGCTTTCATCACTGTGTGTCATTTTCTCTTAGGACAGGATTGCAGCTTTGGACATCAATAGCTAAACATTGACGTTAAATAAAGGAGAAGGAAGGTGCATTCAATTAACATATGCACTTTTAGTTCCTTCAAAAGAATGATTGGCATGTCATTTAACAACACACAAAAGCAATGAACCAAGCACTAACACGACTGGGGCAAAGCACTTGGTAGAAAATTATTCAGGCGTTCGGGCAAACTGAAGATGTCGGGCTTTTTGGGCGACTTCGATGTGAAAGAGTTAATGTATCAGAGGTAAATATGTGTCAGTTACATTACTTATCATAATAGTTTGTATCTTTTTGACTTACTTTGCATGCAATAATTTTCATCCGCAACTTTGATTTGGCAGATTTTAGTATAGCATAGAAAAAGTATGCAAATACAACAAATAGGCAAATTCTTTTGGGAAATTCTCTCGGTGGTATTCACATCCTTTATACCTTCTCGGCTATTAAGAAGATTTTAACTAAAATCTTCTGATCTTTATATTATACGAAATATCATTAGTTGTTTACGGGCTCATTGAGGAAAGAGAAAAAACGAATATTCGAATTCACTATAGGAATCAACACTTAATTTCAAATTAAGCTACCTCCAGAGTTTCCCTCTAAGTTAAAAATGGAGAGGAAATTGAATACCGAAACTATCTGGAAAAAGCTTTCAGAATAATATTTCTTCATGCAATGCTATTTGTTTTTGAAAGCTTTCTTACTGTCCCCAGTTTCAGCAAGATTTCACTAACGATAAACAGAAAAGCAATATTTCATAAAATTAAGATAAATATTTATGTAAAATTACAACATTATTCTGGGGAATAAACCGAATTTTTAATACCGAGTTTAGTTTAAAATAGAATAGATACTCCTTTCTAAGGAAAACGTAGAATATATTAAATTTATCATACCATATCTTAAATTTATTCTAAAGAATGATCAGTTTGCTTAGTATTATAAGCTGTTTACAGATAAAATTTAGCTTATAAATATCCACGATTTAAAATGGAACGAATGAAAATCACCAATCCTAATTCAGGGATTTACTGCTCATCCTAATATGCATGGGTAAGTTATTCTATCATGTAATGTAGATGCAAATTGTGAAACAGCATTTCTTGACCTAATTCCATCTTATTATGCAGAGCATTAGAAATTCAACTGTTGTTGTTGATTCGTAATAGATATGTGAAATGTGCGTATATTTTATATAACGCCTGGTTGAGAAAGAATATACTCGATTATAAATCCATGTGACTGGCAACACGGTACTATCTAATTTGGTATTTTTTCAGAATTAAAAGATTTATCCTTACATCTGAGATAAAGCTATATTTCGCCTCTCCTAACCCTGCTGTAACTTTATTCAGTGTAAGAACGTGATCCTCTGAAATTTAGTAGATATTTATTACCCATAGAAAGTGTTGCAACTTAAACGTATCGGCATGATGTTCTTAAACGTCAGTTAAATTATTCGTTGTTTTTACGATATTATCATTTGACCTTTTGAAAAAGCACTTTTTTCTCTTATAGAATTCAAACAAATTATTAATTTATTACTCAAAAGTTATAAGGCCTACATTTTCTTTTCCACATAAATATTTGATGATATGCGAATGATATGGAATAGTGCGCTGGATTAGCACGTTAACTTACGTCTAACTTAGGTTCACTCAACAAATCTAACAGGCGTGACATAATATTCGAAATGGCGAAGGGGCGTATTAGCTTAACATCAAGATCAGAAATGAAACGTGCGGTGGCTAGCAAAAACACGCTCAAAATAAACTCAGAGATTCATCCGTTTAAATAATTACTTCATTTAACATGAAATTGACATACTGACAAGGAAATGCGAGGGGAAGTTGAGGAGTTTAAAAATGATAACAAAAATTTGAATAAAAGGTTTAGATAACTAAGGGAAACACTTCAGACTCTGTTAAGAAATTTGATTTGGAAGCAAAAATAAGTTGTTAAATTATTTATTTCCACTTTTTTTCCTTTAAAATAATAGAAATCCCTTATAAATTCATAAATTATTACACTTATAGTAGGCAATAAGTTTTAAATACAAGCTCAAAATTATTTCATCTGTCTGTGTTGTAAACATGTAATATTCTCAGTAATGAAAACGATTATTTTGAATAAGATTGCCTTTTGTCTTGTTTTTAATCTCAAAACGCAAAACGCTTTAATATCAAATGATTGAACAAGTTGTTTAATCTCAGCATTTCATTTAAAATTAAAAAAAATAAGTATAAGTTGCACTCAAAATATGTATCGAAGATATCAAATGAGAACATTACCAAAAGATGTTTCAATTAAAATATCTGCATTTTCAAAATAGTTTGTACAAATGTTTATAAAACAATACTTCATGTGTTTGCTAAGTTAGAAAGAAGTGCATTACAAGGTAATAAGGGTATTGCTTAAAAGTATAAGATAATAATATGGCTACTGTTTATAAAAAGCTTAAGCTTTTTTTTAACTGTATCCTTCTAGCCTCGAGTTTCATTTTTGAATGTAAGTCGGTCGCTTTCATTTCATACGACTAAGTTGTTTGTTAACCTGACTCTTAAGAAAATTCTTAAGCAGGATATGATTCAACGTGCGATGGATAAGAGTTGGATGATTTTGCGGGAAGAGGCAACATTAATTCCCAGTTTTCCAAGAAAGACAGCGGTAGCTCTATTTAGACGTTTTACCGGACATGATTGGTTACGAGAGCACATCTATAAAATTGGAGTGGTGGATTTCCCAAACTGTATTTTGTTTGACTCCAATCGACCTATGATTTTTGAACATTTAAATAATTGTATTGCACTTTCTGGGTAAGAGGACATTGTTAAAAAGTACTGGATAGCCCGTGAATGGCTAATTAAGCGCTAATGTTTGGCATTTGTAAAATAAATAAAATACTAAGCTTAGTTGACAAATTTAAACACAAACTATGGTTTCAGTTCTTGAATTACTGTCGGAAAACCTCCTTCAAAATTTAAAGAAGGCACACACTTTGAAAAATTAAAAAACTGAATAAGGGTTTTTACCATTAATAATTTAATTTTCAAAACACTCGTTAAAAAGGTGATTGCATTATAATTCTGAATTGAGAAAAAAAAGAGATAAGTATGTGCTTAGGAAAAGATTCTAAAAGTGGACTCGAGTCCAATTATTTTATTGTATTCAAGCTAAATATTTACTTTATTCTTTCAGGTGAGCAGACGTTATTCCTTAAACGCATATTTAAACAAATGCATGAATCTTAATTTCTAAAGTACTTTTTAGTGTACTATAAGCATAAAATTTGTAGAAATATTATTATTTAGTTTAGCGAGCGTAACTAGTTGAACTTACATGCATACCAGCTTTTTAAAAAAGGGGGTTCTTTAATATTTTAACATTATTTACATTGGTATTTAGCAAATTTATTTAACAGATTATTTTCTATCAGTGTATGCTTTGATAAAACGCCATCCTTTAATAGATTATTTTCTTTATCTTATGTAAAGATTTTTTTTTTGCTACATAACTTTATATTGTGCTTCTGTTAAGAGAAATATTTCAAATTAAATATGTTCTTTGCAGATAAAAGTCATTTATTTCGTCATATAAAACTGCAAACTGCGGAATTAAGATAAATCAAACAATGAATGTAAACTCATTTAATGAATAAGGTATAAACTTGCAAGCAGAGTTTAATGAAGAAAAAATCTAATCTTTCTCTATTTCTAGTTTGGAAAAGTTTCGACTAAACAATCGCCGCATTTTCTCCAAATAAAGTTTATGTTTACACTAATTTCAATTCATAATTTAGATTTTCTAAATAGTTTTTAAATATGCAATGTGTTTACATTTCTTAACAGTACAGAGGGTGATTGGTTAATCTGTTTCGCCTCTATGCGTGACGATAGATCATGGTCAATCACAGCTACAGCATTTTTATACTTTTAAGAAGATACCGGCAGTTAGGCAGAAATGGAGGTACAATGAATATACCCTTGATGTCATCCACAAAAAATGGCATGGGATTAAATCCGAAGATCAGTGTGGCACAGCATCAAAGCGTCATATGTTCCTTCTGTGCGTCCTACCCACCTATGTGACAAATCTTAACTGACACCCACTCCCAAATTTTCTCTGCTTTTCCAGAAAGTTGATTAAAATATATTTATTCAATGACTGACTGAAAAGTATGGTTATATTATTCAGATGAACCAAAAAGGAATTGGAAAAATTACTGCACGAGCAGTGATTAAGTTCTCAGTTCACATTAAAATTTTTATCGAATTTTATATTCATTTAGAGACATTCATTTATATTCATTATTCATTCATTTAAAGACAGTAATTTAGATCAGTACTTTCAGGTTGAGTTTTTAATTTAAGAGCAAACAAGTTGAAATGCTTTTTGAGTAGGGTATGTTTGGTATACCAAGAAACATCGCGTATTTTATTGCTTTACGAGTGGTTTTCCATTTTTCTCTTCGCTCACATTTCTTCTTGATTATTAGATAAAATTGCTAATACCTTTAGTTTTCGTATGAAAATAGTGATCTTTCTTTGCCCATCCTCGACGCAAAGAAAAATTACATATTTTTTAAATTTTTAAAAGTATTTTCACAATTAATTTCGCAATGAATAGGAAGCATAATATGTGCAGCACGAAAATGCGATACCTTATATATAGAAATGTAAGAAAACCTGTGTATAAATCTGTTATAAGACTTCAACCATTCAAGCTAAAATGGAAAACCCGTGTACAAGCAGAAATTAAAATTGCCATATAAATCCAGCTGTATTCCTGAGGGCGAGAAAAACAACGTTAATTGACATAAAGTTAATTTTAGAAGATACATTTTCAGTGATTGAACACCACTGGTTATATTAAGTAGAACATGCCGTGCAGAACGGAATGTCATCTATGGTGGTTTTAACTTTTTATGGCACTAATTTTTGTGGTGCATGTGTGTTTGTAGGTGAGAGTGATGAAGTAATAAAGACAATAATTATGATATGTGCAGTTGCTTACCTTAGGTACGTTCCTGTCAGTGCCTACCAAAGGAAGTTTTTGAATACCATCAGCATATTTTATTATGACATTCACGTTAATATGGAGAGCCATCAGGAACGGAATATGTAATCGACAATATGAGGCGACTTGCTAACTAAGATGAAGGTTTCGAGTGATAAGAAGTTACAAAATCTTAGATGATCAATGGTGCATTAGATGTTTTAGATTCTCCAGATCACGAGACCAGCTGCCCAGATGTCTGGAGCACAATCAGCGCCGGGTGAAATACGAAGTACGGAGAAATAAATGCTATCGAAGAGAAATCTTAGAGGACAAAAAGATTAGCAGAACGTATTATAATATAAACACAACAGCTATCATAACGTCAAACGCTTCTTCATAATACCACTCACGTGTTCAACTGTCAATCAAGACGAAGAGAAAAAAATGCGAAGAAGCAGTAAAAGTGCAAAAAAAATGCCTTATTCCCGCTTTTTGTAATCTAGTGCAGTTAAATCAACAGTTAAGTGTCTCATCCGATGAAAATATTCTATAGTGAGAAGAACAACCAATTACATAATTCCTCCTGATTTGGCGAATAACTCTGTCACCAAAGGAAAATGATGCAACTTCTTAGTTGTTCCCATCATAATCTGAAGCGATCTCTCAGCTGTTTTCATAAAGTTGCAACAGTTCAAAAACTTCACTTTAATGCGACTTTGTTGCAATCATCCCAGTGGGAAGTTTTATTAGAGAATATATATACGAACCTGCAGCTTATGCGCATTTCGACTTGGTTTTTAAACTTTGTTCTCCTAGTCCTTGTAAAAAAAATTCTTCCTTCTTTTGAATATATATATATATATGTATTCTTTCAATATATATATACAGAGAAAGATAATAAAGAAAGATACATAAAACAACATAAAAAATTACTTGAATAGATTTTATAATGTTTCACAGCAATAGTATTACTAAGTTAACATCATTATCAATAGCATATCAATAATCATATAATCAATTTCAGTTGTCTACATGTTCAATGCTAACAATGATCATTATGATTATTTTTAAGTAGAATACTTTCATGCTTGGTATAAACATTAGCATTAAGTTATATATAAAAACATTAAGACAAAAAAAGTACAAAATACATAAAATTAAATGCAATGTGCGTGAGAAGTATAATGGTACAAAGGAAAAAATATGCATAATTTCTTTAACAGCATATGTTTTACTCAGGTTGAGAAATTCTCTCATATGTAGCAGCATTAATAGCTCTTTCAATCCGTAAATGTGGAATTTTATTTGAAAGGGTGTAAGATTTTACTTTCTGCTAAGCACGTGCCTTCAATATGTAACCTGGAACCATGTCCAGCTAGCGTCCAATGTTCACATTTAGAATTCCTGGAAAGATATTGCATATTTTTTATATTTCACGCTTCATAAAACCTAATGAGTCTACAAGTGACGCCCGAATTTAATGTAAGGACAATTCTTCAGGAAAGGACTGAATTGCAGTAAAAGACTGAAAAGTAAAGATCTCTATCACTCAATTGTGTAACCATTTTACTAGACGGCATTCATGTGGTATGCCTTTCTGGCGTTGAATGAACATGGCTTTTAACATCCGATGCTCTCGGTTACAACAGGTTAGCCATGTCGTATTAAAACATTAAATGCTTTCGTCCCTCTTTATCACGTGCTTTTGTAATAACTAGAGAGCACGTCCGTGAAATAATCGGAAGGTTCAGAATTCGAATTCTGGAAAGGTCGCTGCACATTTTCTTCTTCCCTGCTTCAACGAACCTAATGTCTTTACAACTAACAAAGATGCTGGACGATAATACGCCACCGCAGAAGTTAACGACTGGTTTCTCTCCTCCCCAGTCATACTTAAAGTGGTGGAGAATTTAAGGATTTTCTCCCTTCTTACCACATACTTTCGTGGCGAAAATAGAAAACACATCCGGTTAGCAGTTGGAAGGTCTAAAACTCGAATCCTGGCAATTTGTTGCACATTTTTCATGTTTAGTGCTTATTAAGAAAATCTAATGCAAGTTAATAACTGGTTAGTGCTGGATAAGGACCCAAGCTGTTTTGTGATCTGGAGCTGGAGATCTGAGATAATATTCCAAAAAGAGAAAACATTTAAACACGCCGTGGTCTGCATTGTTAGCCAAGCATATTCACAGATGTCCTATCACTATACCCAACACGGTTTAGGCAAGGCATAAAGAGGTCGTAAGCTGTTAGAAATTGAGTTTGTCAGTTTGTAGTTCTTTAGTTTTATTTTAACTTTCGGGATCAGCTGATGTGTACGCAAATCGACTGATTTCGAGCTAAATCCCAGCATCCTGCCACTGTTTAAGGAGATACTTGCGTGTGAACACTTTCAGAAAGCTAACTGGCAATGAAACGGATGCTCCGGAAGGGCGGCGCCATGAACAGCCTTCTTCGCAATTTTATCTGCCTAAGCGAGCATTCCAGCAAATAACAGACTTCTTATAGACTGGACGTCAAGCAGTAGTTTAGGCAGAGTTAAATAGAAGAGCCATATTATTCATTTGTGTGACGCCCCGCCGCAGGGATCCTCGTAGTGGGGGTTAACACGACGTAGTCTGACTTCACTATGTCGCATCTCCTCTTACTTGCCCGTTTAAAACTAGCAATGTGGACATCCCAAATTAATTATAATGCCATATATTGTTTTCTAGTAAACCAGCGTTAAAATCAAACTGACGGCCCACTGACCGTATGAGGGCTTGGAAGTAATTTTATGTTGCATGCGAATATATTTCCCGTAAATTAATTAACGTTATATTATGACAAACATTTGAAGAAAATGTTTAAGATTTTAATGGCTTGGAGACCGGTTTTACATGTTGTTGTTGTTACTCATGCTCACTTGTCTGACAAAGTCAGCCCAAGCCCCGAGAATTCTCGTGCCAAGGAGCGTAAGATTGCGCCTGTCGTTGGCTACGGCCTTGAGCACCTAACAGGTGACAGTGAGATTTGGCTCATTTTCGCCCCCAAATTTGAAGGAGAACACCTCAGGGAGGACGAGTCCGATGGTCTCCTACCCCTCTCCCCTTCCACCAGGCCACTTGAGAGGACTTTCGGCTCGCCGGATATTTGAAGGGCCGCCATGCCGCACCGACACTATGCATTTACAAGCGTCCATGCCTTCTCCGGGATTCGAACCCGAGACCTTCGTCCCGACAGTCAGTGACGCTAACCACTATACCGGTTGGGTGGCCCGGTTTTACATTATATTCATTACCAGAAACAAAGTAACTCTTCTGAAAATCTAGAACTAGGGCTAATTCATTTACACTGTGATATAAATATTGTTTAGAGATATTAAGATGCCAATTTGAACAGCTTTTATTAGTACTTGTCAAAAGACAAATACCTTAAGTTACGAATTTTTGCAATAAGAATACTCGCTTTGTTTTTGAGTACATTTACATGAGATTCTTAATTTTTCGTTTTTGAAAATTAATAAGTCTACGAAATCAGACTGCCGGAACCGGACTGAACCGGACTGCTGATGAGTATCTACGATTTGTGATGATATTTGGTGCTGATTCCTTTCCAAGATTACAATCTTCATGAAAATCAAAACGTCATGAGGTGGTGTATCAGAAAAGTGTAATAAAAAGTGATGATATATACAAATTTTATTTTTCTATTTTGCGTCATAGAAAAATATAATAAACAAAAGTTATAAAAGTTAAATAAAAATATAATAAATAAAGTTTTGTTCGCCTCTTGTGAAGCTTTCGTATATTTCTATTTAGTTTAAATTAAAAGTAAGTTACTTAGTAGTTCAATGTATTATTATTAGTTGAATAAATGTCAATCTGAAAACTTTAATATTTAGCTGTCTGTTCGAATTCCAAATTGTGACCAAGAGAAATTTCTTGAAGATAACAACTTTTGAATTTCAAATAAAATATAAGTGTTAATTTGATATATTTTCTTTGCATTATTTTTATTCATATGTTTTTACAAATATATAGTAAAGCGTTTTTAATTTTATTAACAAATTTTGTTTTGTTTAAAAAAATCCTGGACTTATTTATTTATTTATTTATATTGTAATGGTTGCCCATCAACTACTTTCAAATTTTGCATTGGCCCTTGTGCAAGGTAAGTTTGAGAGGATTGTTGCAAAATATCGTTTGTGTTATATGTCTTCTTGGGCTGTAGCAAAATGCCATAACATTCATAGAAATGAGAAAGATAGTCATATTACGTTTCATATTTTTCGAAAGGACAGTTGCCTTTGGGCGAAAAAAAATGTATACATGCGTGGGAAACAAGATTCTGCTAATGTGAAGGGCGCAAGAATTTGCAGCAAACATTCTCTACGCAGTGATGAGTGACGATGACATGAAAAATTGCTTGCTTGGACCACCGCAAAAGAAGCCGCTAAATCCAGTATTGTGCAAAGGAATGGAAAATAATGAACAGTGGTTTTGAAAGAGTAGACGAATTCAATCTGAAGAAAATCCATTTTGAGGCATATTACGAAAATTTTTATAGGAATAATAAATCGAATGGGAATGATTTTAAACAACAACTCACAAATGACGATTTAAATATTGCCAAATGCCCTAACTATAAAAATAAAAATTAATGCAATGATAATTTGTAAATAACAAAGCTACCTCAGTAGTTTAGGTAATTTATGATCGAATAAAACGTCAAAGTAATTTCCGATGAAAAAGGGTTTTCCTCATTTGCCCCTCTTTTGAAAGATTAAGTAATTCTGTTTGGATACTGTGAGCAAAGGTATTTTGTCAAGTTTAAAGCAACTATCTTGTATTTATTTAAATGTAATGTATGTGCATAAATTCGAGTATAAGTTAGACAATAATTTTTGGAATATCTGTTATTATATCAAATCGGAAGACACACGCCAATGAAAATTTATAATAAAGAGAAACAAATGTAAAATTAATAATTAGGTCAAGTAAACAATATTAGATTAGATTAAATTTTGAATAACACAAACAATAACACAATAACACAATACAATAACAAATAACAGATTTCAGGGGCAGTCAAACGTAAGTTCCTCTTCTTTAGCTACAGAAATAAAATTACATAGATATTCAAAACTACGTCAAACCAAAATTTTTTTGCCTTACTTTAAGCCTTTAACTACGAATTTAAAAAGAAATACCCCGTTTTCTATCCAAGTCAACAAAATGTATCGTAAATAAGGTAAATTTAGCATTTAGGAATTTTTGACGAACGATTTTCAAACCAAAGGGTGGGACACATATGTCCCAGACGTAGTTAATGGTGGGATACATGTGTCTCACACGTAGCAATCGACTTATTATAAGCACACCTATTATTTTGGAAAACTTTATTATATGAAATAGATTTTACATCGTATGGTGTAAGGTAAAGCATTCTCTGCATAACCCAACAATATTGGCAACTCATATTTGTTCTTTTCTTTACATTAATTTGCATTCAATGAGCACAACAGCGTCTTGATTTTCCAACTATTGGAAGCTGATGCCCAGATTCAGGAGTTTCTGAATACTTTTTAATCCATCAGTAATTTTTAAACTTTTAGTGGGGCATATATTTCCCCTTAGTAGTCAAAGTGTTAAAGGGCAGTTTATAGAGTTATCATAGAGAGAGTAATAGAGTTCTGTCACTTAGTATGCAGATGAAGAAAAATAATGAGTGCCATGTGTTTTTCTTTCATGATTTAATAATAAATGCATAGGG
>KK120432.1:44835-87491 GCA_000611955.2 Stegodyphus mimosarum
TCGGGCCAAGGGTGGAAGCATTTCCGTAACAGCTGAGTTTGTGAACTGTTCGCGTGCCGCCGTGGTAAAAGTGTACCGTGCATGGCAAAATGGGACTGTCCAAAATCAGCGACGTGGCAAATGTGGTGCACCACGGGCCATACATGATGTTGTTGTCGTCGTGTCCATTATCACGTAGTAACGGTTGCCAGTGCCTACTCCGAAGATCCACACCCAATTTTGAGGAAGAGCACCCCAGGGGAGGGAGATCCGGGGATCTCCCATCCCTCTCCTCTCCCATCAATCCACATGAAAGGACTTTCGGCTCGCCGCATATTTAGAGTGCCACCATGCCACACCAATAGTATATATTTACAGACATCCATATCTTCTTTGGGATTCGAATCCGGGCCCTTCGGTACCGTAGTAGGCTTCCCTAACCCCTATACAGTCTGGACGACAATGCTTTACATGTATTTTAGGTTTGTAAATTAAAACTTATTTTTATTCGTTGTCTAGCATTTTGGCAATATTTGTTTTTTTTTAAGAAATATTTTAAAATATATGGGAAATTTGCCATCAGTAGTACCCAATTTCAAAATGAAACGAACAGTTTATTTTCATTCATTTGACGCTAATCTTTGTGAAGAAATTAAATGAAACTTTCATTTTTAATCAAATTTCAATATTCATTGAACCCAGCCGGATTTCTGTCCTCAACAGTTGAAAAATCTCGATGATCGACAGATATATTTCTATGATGGAAAACAGAGTGAATGATGCCTTTGTTGGATTCCCACCTAAAACTTTTGCCTGACTCACAGCATTGTATTTGAAAAGCAAAATATTTCAGGATGAAACATGGCTTTTCTCAAGTCTGTGTTGAGGATAGAAAACAATTATCAAATAAAACATAGTGCAGTCAACATACTCGTACATTTCGGTAGCAAAAGTCAGCTCTAGGCTCTTCGAGAACTGAAGCGAAATTTCTAAAAATATTAAAGTGCTTTTGAAAAATTTTAAATCCAACGAAGAGTAAAACTTCTGGATTTTAGGTCATTTTAATTTAATAGGAACTGGGTAAGCAGGTAGCAAAAATGCAATATTAAAAGATGAAATTTATATAAATTTACCATATTTGAAATCTGCTGTGAAATTACATCTCGAAAAGCAAAATATATATGTGTAGCAAACAAAATGTAATTCAAAACTTACCTGGCTTTATTCTTCAAGTATTTATAGCCTGACCCTGCTAGAAAAACGTCGCTTTATCTTCACTTCCAGTGTCAGCTTCTAACAAGGATTCACCTAGTAAAGTTTCAAGTCACATATTAAGTTTGTTGTTGTTGTGCTGTGACTTATCTTGCTTGTATGACAGTAACATGAGAACAAGCCCACGAAATTCAGCGTGGCAAGGAGAGCAACATTTTTCTTGTCGTTAGCAAGAGCCTTAAGCACCATATAGGCGACACTACGACTTCGCTCAGTTCCACCTGGAGGGGAACGCTTTCGAAGGTCTCACACCTCTCTTCTCTTACTACCAATCTCTCGAGAGGACGTCTGGCTCGACATAGAGTGCCCCCATGCCGCAGAGACACTGTACATTTACATACATCTTTGCCTTCTACGGGATTGGAACCCAGGCCTTTTGGTATCACATTAGGCTCCACTAATCACAACACCGCCTGCGCGGCACATAGGAAGTTTTCAATTTATTGCTGAAAGCAGCTTTGCTTAGAGACGGTGACATTAGCAAAACTTTAAGTGTTTTGTTTAACCCTTTCGTGGGCCATTTATTTTTCTTTTGAATTCCTCCCAGTTTTTTATGTTTTATTAACAATTAAGCAATAGCATTTAAGGAAATGCATTTTATTTTGCCGAATTTTATTTTTACATTTAAATTTCAGGGGTGGGAAGTATCCTTTCCACGGAACCATTTACAGTCATAAAGAAAATTAAATTTAATGGTGATTATTTGCCATGAAAAGATGAGAAGCATGTTCCAATGCATAAGGGTACATCACATTCTGCACAGATGCAGCGGGTCCTCTTTTCTTTTCCTTTTGTGCTACATTTCCTACATCGTCTATAGTTGGAAACCATCTTTGGCATATGATTTCCCACACTGGCTAAGCGCACATCATCCGGAACTGCACACTTCTTTGCTTGGAAGCTAGCAGGACGTCCTTTCCTTTTTCTTGAGGAATATCCGTCTATTAGCTGACGAGCTAATGCTATACGGAATGTTAGCTGGTCTAAATTTCTGTTTCTTTTGTTCACTTGCCACAGTATGAAACTATTTATGATGCCAAGGTCAAGAAGAAAATAAAAGATACGATGCCACCATTTTACAGATCTTCTTCCTATTTGGTATCTTTCTTTTCTTTGATCGAAGCGATCAACTCCTCCCATTACATCGTTATATACCGCAACAGCTTTTGGACAAGGGACTTCTGCTTTAGTACCATCTTTTTTTGTTCGATGTACAGATGTCATAAATGCTGGATTATGTGCAGTGGTCAACAAGGTAACAGCCTTATTGTCCATCCATTTTATTGCAGCAACACCTTCCTTAGTTAGGAATTTTGATTCTCCCCTTTTTAGTTTGTCATTAGTTTTCAGCATTTGTGGTAGACCCTTCCTTTGCGGTTTCACAGTCCCCACAGAAAATAGACCACTTGCAAGTAGTTTTTTTGCAAGCCTAAATGATGTGAAATAGTTATCATGGGCTATAAGGCGACCTGTGTGTTTCACATCTTCTGTTAGTTTAGTAACTACTGTTTCCCCTAAATTTAATTTTTTAGCCTTATTATCAGACGTTTCCTTCCCACAATAAATTTCAAATTTCTGAATATAACCTGTCTTAGAGTCTGCTAAACACCAAACCTTGTACCCTCTTTTGATAGGCTTCATTGGCATATACTGCTTCAATGAAGTTCTCCCTTTGAAAGCTATCATACATTCATCTATTGATAAAGTCGATGAAGGTTCATAGGCTTTACATATGGAATCATTGAGTTGTGAGAGGATTGGTCTGACCTTATGAAGTTTATCATGACCAGGTTGTCCACGTGGTGGATTTGTGCTGTTATCATTCACATGTAAAGTCTCAGTTATTTTTTTGAACCTTTTTGCAGTCATTACTCTAGCTACTGATTGAACATTTAGAATAGGGTCTGTGCTCCAGTAGTTTTTTAGTTCAGGCAGTTGATGTATTCCCATGAGTATATGCATACCTATCCATGCTTTCAATTCTTCTGATGTGATCTCTTTCCAGTTCAAAATAATGTCTTTTGTATTACTACCCAATCTCTTATTTTTCTTAGGTTGATTTGCATATGAATTTGTTTCGTCAACAATATTCTGTAAAATTTCTTCAGTAAAAATTGTTCCAAAATAATCCTTTTCCTTGTCAGTTGAATTGAATGATATTTTCAGATTTGGCTCATTATTGAAAGAAGAATCAATGTTGTCAAAGAAATCTACTTCATTGCTCCATTCTTCATTCATTTCATCATCACTTTCAGAAGAATTGTTGACATCAGGTTCAATCTGCAATACTTCATCAGCAGAGGACAGTCCCTCAGTCGTCACACAATTACTTCCAGAACTTGTGCTAGGTTTATCTAAATTTTCTAGCGATTGTAATTCTGAAAATGCATCATCATCAGCTTCTACTTCAGAATCATCTGGGTCACTAGGGAGGCTAAACAGCATATCCAAAGCAGCTGATGTGGACAAAAACTTTTTCTTACTCATCTGAAAGTTATGAGAAGAAGCCGAGAATAATTTTTTTTTTGAACTACGATCGTTAAAATTATTTCACTTTTGATTTAGTATTTATTATTCAAATTAGATAGTTACTGGCATAAATTGTGCAGAAATGCAACAAATATGTAAATATAGTTACAATAAAAAAAATATTTTCTTTATTTATTATCTAAACATAATACTTACAATCTAACTATTCTAATTTTTCAATAGTATACAAATTGCACTTGTCTTTTATATGATACAATAGCATTTTCACATTTCACCTATTATTTATTATACAATAGCTACTGGCACAAAATGTACAGAATTATACAGAATAAGAAAATGTTATTACAATAAAAACAGTGTTTTACTCACGTTTGCAGCAGAATCGTTGAGCAGTACAAATGTCACATCAAAACAGAATTAGTAGAACAAATCTCACATAAAGCTTTCAAGCATTCGAAACCAAAATTACCGCCAATTCCATTCAGTCGATTGAACACTAGATGGCAGCACAAAATTGAAGCGGGAAATTCCGTTCCCAACGTTCTAATAGCAGCATCAATATATTATAATGGGAATTGCGCTTCCCACAGGTGTATTTTGTAGGATCTTGTAGGTGGGAAGCAATCTTCCCACGGCTCACGAAAGGATTAATTATCCTGCGAAAAGACGCACCAAAACAACTCAGACAAGAATGTGTCCTGCGTATCTCGTAACCAAGAGAGTGTACCGAAAGTGAAGAGCCTTCTCATATTAATTTATTTAATAGTAAAATATTAAAATTGAAGCATACCCGAAGCGCATTCGAGAGGTCCAGGATTCAAATCCCAGCGACGGCACTGCACAATTTTCACGTCTCCTGCTTCAAAAATACTTAATGATTCTACAATACTTTGGACACCTATTTAACTTTTAAGCTGCTTGAAAAATTGTAAGAAGTTATTTTTTTAGTCATTATAATAAGCTTAAAGTAGTACACCTTTCACCGATTTAGAAACTAAGATTCAATAATACATATTCCATTTTAATTCACTTGAAAGATTATCTTCAATTGAACTTTCGTTCACTTATTACAGGAACTCAAGACATGATAACATTATTCTAACTCATATCTAAAAGCATTATATTTTTGTATATACGGAATGCTTAAGTTAATTGATTAACGTAAAACATGTGGAGGCTGCATCTTTCATGAGAGAAATGCATTTGTGGAAGATTTCATAAAAGAAACTGGCTCGTAATTTTGTTGTGCGTGGGAAGAAACCCACGACGATTCATGGAAGTCCAGCCAGTCTAACAGCATGCGGGCTCGGCCGAACTACTATACTAGAGGTATCTTCGCCAATCGGTTCACTAATGGGCCATATACACGATTAACTTTTAACGACTGGGAATAACATGAGAGTATTTTAACAAAATTCAGAATTCATTTTAGTATGAATAAGTGCTGTTAATGCATGCTATTATAGTTTGTGCTAAAATAAGCATTTAGCATAAACTCTTTGAATGAAAAATATGTGTATTAATTATAAATGAATTATTTTATTTAACTTTCTGTTGAAATTTATCTTCGGAAAAGATATTTGAAAACACAAATACATCTTTTATGTTTGTATCGAAGGAAAGCTATGTACACATCCTGCCAAAGTTGATCCTGGAAACGCTTTGTGCTGCATTAGCACCCTTGAAACCTGTCAAATGAGAATAAAGTCAATAACATTCATAAGACTGTTATAGGAAACTATATTTCTTGCCAATTATCACAGATAAACTTGATGTGTCAGCATTTATCCGTTGGTTCAACAAGAATATATTCATATCTTTTGTGAACACTGGAGTTTCTGAATGGCATCAAAAGCTGAATATTGCAATTATATTTATAAATATTAAATTATTCCACAGTTAGTGCCAACTAACGGCATAGATATTCATGAGGCATGATAAATAAATAAAGTAGCTGCGTTAAGCTACTATTGATGTAATCATTACTTGCTATGATAAGCAATAATTTTGTTTAAAAATCAACTGTTTTATATTTCTATATTTCCCAAGCTGTCAGCTGTAATTTTGAACAAATGTCTTCCTTTTTAGATTAAAATGTAAATTGTATTCATTTTAAGAAGCAATATCAAACCCAGTGTCAGACATGCTGAATATGTTTTCCTTTATTATCATGTTTTTCGTTTTATTTTTTGTGAAATGTGTAAAGCATATTTAAGAGGAAATCGACGAATTTAATAAATAATGTTTTTTTTGGGGGGGCTGTGACATATCATACTTCTCCCTTAAAGTTCACCTTAAACTTTTCATTCTGCTTAATTCCGCAATCAACGGAGTATTTTGTGCCATTTTAATAGCTATGTACAACTCGAAGACCGCTTTGAGACGAGTACATTTACTTGTGACATTGAATTTTTCTTTTGCTGCCCAAAGTTTCCGAGATCTGTTTCGGCATCTTTTAGTTTTTATTAAAACATTTTTTATTGCTACATGACAAGTTCTAAGTACTGTGTGTGCACTGAAAATTACATAGCAGCCTTTCCTTGAAATATTATTTCGGTTCGTACTTAATTCCATTTATCGAATCAGTTAAAGGAAACATAATAAACGGAAGCAATAACAATTTTCAAAATAAAGTATTAAACGAAAACATCTCCCACTTTTAAAATTGCTTCTAGTATTATACAGTAACTGTCGGGCACATATTTCTAAGATCTTATTATTTTCCAACAAACATTTCCTTGCCTCTTCATATCATTGCATACGTGTGGCCAATTTTCCATTTTAAACAAATAATATATAATTTGTTTATCCCAAATTATCTCTTTGCAACACAGAGAGGAATTTTAGTAAAAGATTTATTCAGAAATGCAAGGCATCTTTTATTTAAGAAGAAGTAAGTGTAAAGGCTTTCAAACTCATAAACTGTTATATGTATGTTTCGCAATTGCCTACCGTTCCCATACTTCTATTTCCAATGAAAATCTTGCTTTTTACTTTAAACACCCAATTTGGTCTTTCAATGGAATATCGAATACAGCCTGAAACTCCTCTTTTCGATTCCTGAATGAATTGCCTCGTGGTGTTTTCCAGTGCATCGATATGTCAATGGGAATGATAAGCAGTGACGTCCCATCGTAAAATCAAGTACTACTGCCAATCGAATTTCAAGGCATGCTACGAGCAGAACTTATTGGATCCCAATTGAGTTTTATTTCAAAGCTCAAAAATGGAAATGTATTCAATATGCTTGACAGACTCCTATTTAAAAAAATCACAAAAATCTGGACTTTGTGGATTTTAGTATCACTGCTGCTGTATATATAATTATCAGTAAAAAAATTCAGTTTCATGATTTAAAGTTTTAGTTAATTTAAATAATTGCTTTTCCTCTGTCCTTTGATTTTCTTCACAGTTCAGCTTTCTGAAAAGATTAAATTATGCCAGTATTTAATTAGACGCACTGTGCATCATGCTAAGGGTAAGGGGGGAGGATGTGAGTAGGCTAAATGCAATGCGTTATATGAATGAAGTACTTTTGTGAAATGTTTCACTAGTTTTTTTATTATTTGATTATCCATTTGAAACAATAAATATATTTACACACACACACACACAGATATATATAATGACTAAGAATTCCGCAGTTGAAATAAAATGTTTTTCTCTTGTTAGTAAGCATTTACTCGCCATATATTCGAGTAACAGCGCTGTAAGCTGTAAAAGCTATACAATCAAACTCGATTAATGGAATATTGAATCATGAAATAACGTTGTTTAAAAGAATAAAATTCCTGTGACCTAAATGGAACAGCCGATTATAATAATAAAATTCTCAGCTTAATGGAATAAAAAAACTGTTTTTTTAATAATTCTTTTAATTTTATTTTTTTAAAAGTTAAAGAATTGTAGGTTCTTTACTGAACGGCTTTAATAATTATGTCGAGCTATTATTTTCTTTCTGCTGAAAACAAATCATTATGCTGATGTTGTAAGACCATATGCAATGGGTTCCAGATACAAACATTTTGTTCCTCTTGTGATAAGAAAAAAAAATAGAAAGTTAAATTTCTCTGTGGAAAACTAAACTTATAACAGTTGGCTAATTCATCTGGCTAAATTTTACCTCTACTTCCCATCAAACTGCCTAAAAATCTTGCTTTCTTGCCGAAAAGCCAATACATTCGCCTTGCAGCAACAGTTGTGGAAGTAAGGAGAGGGATACGGAATACAGATTTCTCGAATTTTAGGAAAGAGATTTTGCTAGGAGCTAACTTTGCCAGTACGGAACATATATTTAATTTTAATTTGTAGGCTGAGATCGAAAAGTGAATGTCTCCTATTAATTGACAAAATAAATGCTCTTCGATATACAGGCTATAAAATATGTACTCAAATAGTGCTGGCCTAAGAGTTTGATGCACCCTACGGGGCGAGAAAGGGGACAGTTCTATCTCTCCTGTTCTACTGGGCCGATTGACAAAAAAAGCGCGACTTCGAATATGTATTAGATTTATATATAGCATTTCTCTAACATAGGTATTTTGACACAAAGTCTGTCTTTTTCTGAAATGACATGCCAATTTGTTTCCATATTTCGATTCTACGATTTAAATTATGCCTAAATGTTGAATTTTGTAAAATTTGGGGCGAAATTTACAAAGAAATTCAAAATTTTATCTTTTTTTCAAGCATATTTTCAAGTTTTCGCCAAGAATAATTTACTTTGCGATCTTCTTAATTTATAGCAACCTATTTTCCTTTCCATTTTTTGATTGCAGACGAGAGGAAAAAAAGTCATCTTTCACAATTTCAAATATGATTAACAAAGTGTTTAAACCACATTTCGCATTATTATCGCTTATAAAAAATATGCCAAATTTTAAAAACGCCCCAATATGTAAATTTATGCATATCATAGAAAATGTTGGATTAAAAACTCTATTTTTTTGCAGGGTGTGCCTAGAAATACATCTACTTTAATATGACGTTAAGAACTTTATTTGTTATAATTCAAAATGTTTTTCAAAAAAATTATAAAATTATTTAAAAACACAAATTGAAAAAATAAATCATAAAAAAGTGGCGGATTTTACTTGGAAGGAACCTAAATTTCGAAACGGGAAAGGAAGAATAAAATTAGCTTAATAAAAAAGAGACATTATCAAATATATATACCAAACTGAATTAACATTGAGGAGCTAAAATTTTGAGAGCTAATTTCTTAAAAAACGAATACTCCATTTTTACAAAACTTGGCAGTTTGGCATAATGTGAATAGTAGAATCGAAATATGGAAAAAATTTAACATGTCATTTCAGAAATGTCCGATTTTGTTCAAAATACCTATATTAGACAATGCTATTTATAAATCTAATACATACCCTAAGTCGCGCTTTCGAGTCATGAAAAACGCAAGTTTAATTTCTTCAATCAGCCAGTACAACGGGATATATAGGATTAACTTTTTTTTTATTTTTATTTTTGAAAAATTTTTTACTTATTTATTTTTTTATTATTTATTTATTTTTAGCGCAGACCTTAAGCTAAATTAAGAAAGTTAGTAAAGGCAAAAGAAAACGTTCTGAACGAATGAATAGAAGTAGAAAATCTGACATATTGAGGCACTGGAAGTCTAAGAGTTGAGGCGATGAGTAGAATGTGCTATTATTTCTTAAATGTTTCATAAGGAATACATTTTCATAAGGAATACATATATTGAATGATGGCTTAATTTTGAAGCAGCATTTTCAATTGGAGCAAAATATTTAATACTTCAGACTTTATGATCTGCAATGATTGGCCCTACGTTTCTAAAATGTTACAATTGTTCATATATTTTTTATTGTAATGCAAGTGTCTTGTACAGTTAGGCAAAGATAGGTGAAATTTCTTGTTGTCCTAGCGGCAAGAAATTGATAGAAACATTCCGGAAGATAGGCTTGCAGTTTTGTATTATATTAGCTTCGGCAGAGCGCAGAAATTTTCG
Organism: Stegodyphus mimosarum; assembly: GCA_000611955.2. NCBI lineage: Eukaryota > Metazoa > Arthropoda > Arachnida > Araneae > Eresidae > Stegodyphus > Stegodyphus mimosarum. Next base: position 54,563 of record KK120432.1, read on the forward strand.
TTACATCAAAGGTCAGTTAGCTAATTCCGAGGTACCGAAAAAGCAAAATTATTACTGGCATATTTAAAACCAAAGGTGCATTCTTGGATGGCAACATGCATTTTTAAGGAATTGTTAATATTATTTAATTCTGCAAAAAAGAAAGGAAGTGTATAAGGTATTTCTCCCGCCTTCTTCGCATGCCTTTCTGTCGTAGTGGTCAGCACGCTGGATGCGTATTCCAGAGGTTCGAATCCTGGCGACGGAATTGCTCATTTTTTACAGCTCCTGCTTCCAAATAGTCTAATGACTCTACAAATGTAGCTTGCTTTCCTAGAATTAATTGATTGGTTCATAAACGTATTCTGAGATTGTATAACGGAGTAGTTTATATGTTACTTACACATCGATTAAGAAATTAAATCAAACTGATGCCCTGGGACAGAAGGGAAAAGATTAAGGTTTCTAAATTAGTTACTTTATTCTGACTAGTTAATATTTAAGCTTCGAAGTTTACTATTGGCAAAGCATTTATGTAAATGTATGCATCATCAGCATTATAAAATAATCATATCACGGAGACTAATTTTGAAACAACATTGCTTACAGGAGTTTATTATAAATAGTTAATATTTTAATGATGGAAACAAGAAATATAAACATTGAAATGGAGATTAAAGGGACTATTGCAAATTAAAATTTAGATTTTTGCCTTACACACTTTTTATCTTACATATTTCTCCACCTCCACCTTCAAAGGGAAAAAGACTTATCGATACAAATACTTAGAGAAAAGACGCTGTTGACATTTCAGATAGGTTAGGTTAGGTTATTCAGTTATGGCAAAGCACACGAGGGCTATCTGCCTAAGGGGAGGGATGCCTTCGTGGAGGACTTTCTAAGGGAAACTGGCTCGTATACACGTTACACATGGGGAAAACCACGAAAACGCCCATGCAGCCAGCCCGTTCGCGGGATTCGAACCTCAGACCGAACTACCAGTGTTCAGCGTCTTTACCGCTCGGCCGCTGGTGGGCCATTTCAGATAGTAAAATACAGCATTCTTATGAGCATGCTTCGCGTTGACACAGCTATTTTTTACCAGATACAAACCAAAAGCGAAGTTCCGATTGGCTTTGTCAATTATTATATCTGACACTCAATTATTTTTCGACTGTAGCCTCTATGTATGAATATATGGATACATGTAATCGATATATAATAATTAAATAAAAATTGTGATGATTATCAGTCTAACAGAAAAACAATGAGCCACGTTTCTGAATTAAACCTGTATGATTACAGTGAAAAGTTAAAGCCAAATAAATTGAATTAATTTAAGGCTATTAAAAATTTTTTGAATACAGATAAAGAATGCAACAATGTATAATTTTTGTTACAGATTTTCTCAGTCTTTTTATAATCATCTAGATCTAATCTGCTCTGACGTAAACCCCCCACCAAAAATATGTGCACCACATGACTTCCTTGTACGGAAATAGTAAATTATACTCATTTTTTGCTGCGTTTCATTTAAACTTATTTCCGCGAATTTCATTAGAGATGTATTTCTCATTCAATTCATTCAGTTCTCACTTCGCGAGAAGGGAAAAATACATAAAACTTCAAAATATCTTTATTAAAAATTAAAAAAATGTTGAAAAATATAAAACAGAATTACTTTTAAAAAATTTAAAGAACAATTTTTACAATTAAAATTAGAATTTCTACGCAAAAACAAGCAATTTGGCCAGCGGACAAGAAAACAGGTTTTTCCGTGTACAAAAGCTGAAAGTTTACTTTTCGTCTCACTCGGAAGAAACGTAGAAACTGACTTAATTTGTTGGAGACGCTATGCTGAGTCAATATATAGGATAATTTAATAACTTAAACGATAATTCCAGAATGGATTAAACATGATTTAATTAGCAATAATAAAAAAGACGTTATCTTTGTCGTTGTGAAGCTTAGTTTCTCTACATTGGCAACATATCCAGTATTCTGCTAAGTTTCAAATGCAAAAACATGTTGCTGCTCTGGTAAAAAAAATTAAGCTTAGCCGCACTGAAGCAACTTTTAAATTGTTGATAATTGCGCAGTTATTGCATTGAGGTTGATTAAAGGTATAAAAATCTTAACCGGAAGATAAGAACAACGTAATTCAATCATTTTAAGGCAAAAAATGCACAATTCACCAACATATAAGAATTAAAAAAAACTGAGCTCACGGAGTCTAGTAAAGAGTGGGTATATATATATATATATATACTTTTGTTGCTGCCGATTGCCAACAAAATGGGAGGTGCACAACTACATGCCATAGCAGTCGTATATACAGAGTTTCAAAGTTCTAAGGTTGCTCGGTTTGAGTTATGCGAGATACGTAGGTACATACTGACGCCATAAAAAAATCTCTTCTGAATCCATTTTAAATCCGTTTTATAATTCGTTTAGGGAAAAAGAGTCCTTTATTCTGTCCTTAGGTAGAGATGTCATGCAAAAAAATCGTTAAATTGCATTCGATAGCAATCGAAATGGATGTTTTCGTTGAAATATTCTGCCCGGAATTTTTCATGATTACAATACTTCCTTTACTTCATACAAGGGAGTAAAAATTTAAATACATAAAACAGGAAGTTTTAAAATTAGAAACCGTATTAGCAATTGTTCAGATTAGAAGGAATAAACTAAATTAATGTTTCTCCAAACTGCTGAAAAGCTGTTACAAATGAAAAATAATAAAAAATGAAACGATACTTGAAAGAAAATTGAGAATGGTAGGATATTAGCCTAAATTTAAAAAAATGAGGAAATCAGGAAGCAAAAGGCTTAAAATTATGAAAAAGGATTAGATTAGTAATAAATTGTAATGTGAATTCTCTCTAGAGATTAATGACTAAGAAAAAGTGTTAAAAGAACTCTGAATCCATCCATTTGGCATTCCTCAAATTAAATACAATTGTCTAAATATACGTGGAGCATCAAAATAGGAAATCTGCTACAAACAAAATCAGTGAAATTTTTAAAGTTACTTTTGTTGAGAATATAAGGTCTATATGTATGGTCTGAAATGGAAAATGCTTCCACAGGCAAAAGATCTCAAAGAAAGTAAAACTAGCAATAATAAATTTAATTAATTAAATAAGAAATGAAAGGAGAAGGAAAAAGAAAATACAAACTTGCGCAAAAGCTGTTTTTGGGATTCATTGTTTAAAACACATGTAATTGGAATAAAAAGAATTAATGTTAAGAGTTGAATCGACTTGAGTAGTGGAAGTGTTTGATAAAATGTTTTAATAAAAGAGTAGTTTGATAAAATGGTAAAAAGATATTCTAGGTTTGAATTGAAGTGTAAAAATATCACCCGCTGAAGTGAAAAATAGGAAATAAAAGTAGCTGTAATGTATGCTTAAGCAGAAAAAGTTGTATGAAAGAAATGGGAGTAACTGTAAAATGTCTTCTGTCGTATAATAAGAAGGGAAAAGAAATGGACGTTTGTTAGTAACAAAGATATAAGAACTATTTGCATATACATTAGAATTTTTTTTAGAATTAATTAGAAATATAAGAAATGCAGTGAATAAGTTTAATGATATGAAATTTAAAATGCTTTTGTGTGAAAATATTTAATTCTTTTACACGTGAGAAATTTAGGTTGAAAGTAATCAATATTATTCTTACTGGTATTGGTTTTACTAAGTTTTAAACATATTGGATACATACTAAATTATCTATGCATCTAAAAGTAAGATAATTTTTTTTGTTTTGTTCATGATTTTGTATTAAGATGAACTCTTATATGAAAATGAATAGATGGAAAGGAATTTGAAGAATTCGTGCCCATGGGAGTTCTGTTACTCTGTAGGAAGATTTTATTTTTTATTTTTTTATTTTGGAGAAAAGTATATTTCAGGCAGATAATGTTATTATTTGTTTCATATATATATATTTTTTATTATAGAGATAACTTAGATTAATATAATTCATATAACAAGCAATAGAAGGAATGATGATGCAATAAATAGGATATCAGTAATCGCGGCGTGAGGAGATGCAAACAACAAGACTTCTATTGTTTTAAAACCACGGAGAGCTGTTTTTGGAAAACATGCAAAAATTTGATTGTAAACACTAGCATTCTTTCTTTTATTGTTTACCGGAAACGTCTCTGAACTATTTTTTATGTATGTATGTGTGTTATGTATAGTATATATATGCGTGCTTTTGGCTTGTTTGGGTTCTATATAGTATTTAAAAAACAAAACGTTAAATAAACCCACGCATCTCAGCGAAACTGAACACCCCTCTCTGCAAATGGATGGAGATTTTTTTCCTGTCTTACAGTGCTTATGTCTTACTGGACGTAAGCTGTTTTACAGTCTTACTGGATCTGTTTAAATTACGTAGATTATAGAAACTAGTTCCTCGGATTCCCAGCTGTCAGCGCTCCGGCACTAGTCGCAGATTTGTGTCCTTCGGAGTCGTGATTATTCGTTCTTTTCATCGGATCTTATTCCGATGGAGCCTTCATTATTCTCTCCTTTCATCGCTCCTCTTCTAGCTGCAAATATGGCTCCTGCGGAGTCTTGATTATTTGCTCTTTTCGCTTCCTCGGAGCTGTTCCTTTATGCTTTACTCCAATTCTTTGAATACTGTGTCATACTATAGCTATGTATATTAGGTGTTACCTTTCTTGTACAATATTGCTGTAATATTTATGTAAAATAATAAATTGTATTTTTATTTATTTACTTATCTTATTCATGCCTTGTAATCAGGAGCTGTGAATTTCTCTTTGATCTTCTTTCGAATTAGTATATATTTATTACCATAAATTTTTCCATCTAATGTAGTTTTTTAACGTTGCAGAACAAAATGTGGATTCTACCAAATAGAACAACCTTGAACGATAATTAGTGTCCTTTTGTCATATTAAATAGAAAGAGGAAAACGTCTTTGTTGTCAGCTGACAATTTCCTGTTCTTGGGATCTGCCTCCAATCTAAAAATTTGTTTTTACGCTGGCTTTATAGTAGCAACTAAATCTAAATTATAGTAATAAAATAATGTAATCTTTAACAAAAGTGAGTTTAGTTTTATTTATTTTCTAACTTTTAGCATTTTTTTCGTTACAGAATTTTATTGTTGTTCTATGTAGAAAGGTTTTTTTAGGGAATCTGAAACGTACAGTTGAAAGAATCAGTCAAGGGAATGAGCGGTTGAGTTGATTCCAGCGATCGCACTTCTTGAGCAATTCTTTCACTTTTCCCCCGTCTTTGCACACCGCTCTTGATCTATGCTTGTAACGAACGGTTATTGTCACGGAACGGTCATCAAGGTCATTGTAAGTGAGGGGTGAATCGTTAAAAAGGGCTGATTCGCTTCAGTGGGCGAACGGTTCCTATCTCATCCGTTAGAGGAGCAGTTTTGCACATCTCTAGTCGGTAGAAGGGATGCATTTCATCTTAAAGTTACGGAGTGTCGTACTCCTCCTACTTAGTACTCAGTGTAAATTCCAACTTGGCTTCCAATTTAGCTTAAACTTATGTGCATACTGGTGAAAACGGAAAAGAGAAATAGAAGGTACAAAATAAAACTTGAGATGAAAATAACTGCAATAATAAACCTTACAGTATAAATTAAATTTGTATCTAAACTAAACACCTTTATTTTAATATATTAGTAAAAGCTAACAATAATTTTTAATTTAATTCGTTTCAAACATTAGCATAATATTTAAGAAGGAATTAAATTCTTTCTACAATTTGCCACAGTTTTATAAATTGCTGATTTCTTTATTTCTGCGTATAAAAAATTGTACTTCAATTCTTATTCTTAGTTGCTAAATCCACCGAATGTTCTTTTGAAAATACGTTATTTCGAAAAAAAAGTATAAATGCTGGCAACAAGAAGAATAGTAGAAGTGCACTATAAATGCTAATTCCAAGAATGAAGGTTTTAATAGTTTTTATCTTTGCGACTGCTAATCCTAGTTTTTTCTGGGTGTCGATTCTAACTGCTTAAATAGTTTTCCATTATTCTTGCTTTCACTTCTCTACTACAAAGAATTTAATGCGCTTTCGTAATGTAGATAAAAAATATACAAAGTTTTTCGTTAACTTTCTCATTACTAGAAAAAAATATTACCGGGATTTTTTACATTTTATTAATTTGGTGGTTTATTTTTTTTAATCTAAATCTCATTATTTTTGCTCTCTGTTTGTTATTCGAGTAGCCAACCTCTTGATATTTTGACCTTTTTTATTATTTCGTATATTGTGAATTATAAGGAATTTATTGTAATGTTGCTACATGGGCAATACTAATGATATCACACTAACTTTAAAATTTCAGTGTATTAAAAACACGCCATGTAAAAGTTGTAGTATATATTACTTCACAACCATTGGATAAAGATAGAAGAACAAATTCGTATAAAACCTTCCGAAACAACGCTAATGTCAAAAGCTTGGCACTCGGAGGATTAAAAGCTTCAATTTTACAACCGGTATTGACAGCTTCAGCATTTTGATAAGTTCTCCTTGTCAAGGTTAACTATTTATAACGTGACGCGATTATTGCCAAACTAAATTTCAATAATTACATAATAAATTTTAAAAATAATATATATAGAAATTTAGTTATTATCACGATTATTACAAATATATCAAAAATCCCAACACTAAAAAAATAAAAGTTTACTTTAAATTTATTTTTAAATGCCAATTCTTAAAAATCCTTTAATTCTGTCATCGATATGAAAAGATGGTGATAGAAAGGCGCATGACACAATAGAAGCAGTAGCTGTGCCTGAGGCCATGGCTCGAAATTTTGCTCATGTACTGGCACTTATGGCTGTAGTATATTTTGAGTTTGAATAGAGGGGGTTAAAGTTTCATCTAGTACCTCAACAGCCCATACCTGATGTAAAGAAAAAAGACAATTATTTTTTGGGTTTTTGACGTTTTTGAAGCGAATAAAGGAACTTTGTTTCCAGTTATGTGACGTAGGGCAAAAGTTGGCATACCATTATGATGTTTGGTAGTGCCTTTTAGGAAGACACCCCAAACAAGTTATAATTTTTGCCTCAAAACTAACTAACCAGAAGACAATCATTGCGTTCTGTCATATGAACTGGAGTAGCCTTACGAACGTAGATGCTAGTGATATTAAGATAGCTCATGGAATAAAATCATGTAAATTAAAACATAAGAAACACAAACATTTTCTTGAATTTTAGGAAAACTTAGAACTTATTTTTAATCCGATCAGTTATAAATGAACCATTATCTATTAAATAAATTTACGTCAGCTCTCCGGAGAGTGAATAACAGTTCCTAACAACTGCTTAACAGATTTTTAACCAATATTTGGATTTTCTAAATCATTCATAAAACAATCATATTTCAAAACAACCATCTACTTCATTTCTTTTAACAAATCATTATTTAAAAAAAAACTTTCATTTCCTTAACAAATTAATATTTCAAAACAACTATTTAATTTCTTTCAACTTATTATTGCACATGAAAGGAAAACTTTACAGCTATTCAAGCTTGCTAACCTAGGATTTAAATTTAAAAAAAAATCCTCAGCAACTCAGCAAGAAAATCGATCTTAATTACTGCCAGTAAAATTTTATACTTAAAATAAGGTGAACCCTTCTTAGCTTCTAATTCAAACTAGTTCGTTGTAAAGGTACAATTACAGAAAACCTGTCTTCATTAAGATTAAATCCAGCAAGAGAAAAGGAAACGACTAAAGAAAAGAGCTTATCTGTACGAAGCTGACACAACACGTTGTCCTCCAACAAGGGATTTCTTTTCTGGATACTTGAACGAAGCCTTGTGGTGAGTAAATTACACTGGAAATTCTCTCGGAAAAACCAGGTGGTGCAAACTGGAACATGGAGTGATCGGCCACCTGGAATACTTGTAGTGAGAAACTCATATCGGAGACACTGCTTCAATTGGCTCGGTGGCTTATGCAGAAACTCGAGCAAGATGGGTAGAGCAAGACGCTAGGTCATGCTGGAAAGCGGATGCACAGCATCCACCCAAGTACACCGGTGAACTTCGGGAAGAAATAGTCCAGCTCAATAGGCACTATGGAATAGGCGAAGCCACAAGATGAAGTAGAAAGCCTTTAGTTTAATTTAGAGATCATTGCCTTAATATTCGGAATTTTTCTTGACGACGAACTAATTGAAGCCTTGAAGTAATTGGAGGGGCCTAAAATTGTCCTTAGATGATGGTAATATCGGTATCCTCATAAGGGAGGGAATCCTCCACGAGGAAAGAAAAAAATCAGTTTATGTTACGTTCATTATTATCAGAGCCAAGGTAGCGAAAACTGCCCCTCTTCAAATCTACGAAACTTCACCACTGGGGAAGCAGGAGAAAAACGACGAGCAACTCCTGCAACGCATTTTTGTTACGAAGGTCTACCATATCTCGCCAAACCTCACCGAAACGGTGAAAAAAACTTGTTCGTCTACTCAACCTTACGCCCCGTAAAGGTTTCACACTTTTCTAATGGTCAGTTCAACCATTATACTTCTTCTCGACAGAAAAACCCGCCGAAACAACTGGAGAGGACAGCTGAAGTGGCAAATATACTTCCCCGCCGAAAATGTTCTTATCAGTGGGAAAAGTGCAGCTAAAAATCGTACCTAGAAAGAATTCATCCCCCGTCATTCGAAAAACCAAGAAAGTACAAAAATTCATTAAATAAATTGCCTTAACTCAAAAACTAATTTAGCTATTGATTCGGAAAGAGTCTTAAATTGAAGATCAAATTTTTCTGCTTCTAGTAGTATCAATCATAAATATGTGAATACAATTTAAGTATTTTTAAATTCAAATATTATGTGAAAAATACACAAAGTTCCATTGTCTGCCGTTTATATGTTTCGCGAATAACGAAAGCTAAGAACGTAAAAAAAACTTAAGTAAGAACACCCAATTAAGGTAAACAAAGTTACACAAATTAAGTGAAAACACACGTTGTGTAGCATGAATATGAAAGATTAAATTTTGATAACTCATTAGTTACTTAATTTGTCCACACAACAATGATATGATGTAAACAAGAATACTGTGAAATAAAATATCTGTACTGATAGATGTGAGTACTTTTTCATTTTCAAATCATTCACAAACAGCATTAATTTACATATTCAGCAATTATTATTAAACAGGGAAAGAATTCGCGTCAGTATTTGTTGAATAAAATCTTATGCTGGATCACATTGCAATGGGTCTGCGGGCCAGTTAACAAGAGAGGTCGCTGAAAATTATAATACGAAATACGTTGTCATTCGTTGGCTTTCATAGACTTCCAACATGGCGATTCCTCCCTGCAGTGGTCTCTGGAGCATCTCATGGTAATGGTAACGAGTCCAGAAGACAGTGGGGGCGTTAAGACGGCCAAGGTAGGAAACTGTGATGTACCGAACTATTTAGACAATTAATGTAATAAAATATTCTGAAAATACCTGTTTTCATGAAGAAACATTTTATCTAGTATCTAAAATTTGTATCTTATTTTTATTGCGTAAATAAGCATTCACTTTTAATTACCATTAGGTATGTGCATACTTAATTCCGCTTTGTTAGTAAGTAAGCAAAGATGCGATTCAAGCAAGCATGTTTAGTCAATTATATGGAATTTTGTAATGACTTGTTTACAGAGCAAGTCCACCGACACCTAAAATCTGCAAAGACATACAAGTTGATGCGTGCACTAAATGAAATCTATAAAAGGCAGGGGTAGGTCTAGGAATATCTTACCTATTCCAATAAGGCAGCCATGAAGAAGTCCATCAGCCCGCAGATCCAACTCCAAAAACGAACTAGCTTCTTCTGCTGATATCCGTATTGGCTCAGGAAAATACCTAACCACCTCATATCACCTCAGATCTTCATGCCTAAAGAGCAGTACCTACTCTTTAAGATGGCACACGATTCAAAGGAAGAGGACTCGGGCCATTTTTCTTAGGAAGTCTTGACACAAGTGACAAACAACCATCACCTTTTTCCCTTGCGCCCTCCACTACATCCACAGAGGAAGGAATAGAACGAGACATCTTCCTTCCACCACGGCTGATGCAGAACTGCGGAACTTTGATAGTTTAAGGAGGTGTGGGCTTTTTATTTATATTCAGAGCCTGCGGCTTAGTTTAGCACATTGGAAATCCACGGAAGTCGAAAAGCAGGGAAACTTCCATGCAAAGAAACATTAATTTCCTTTCTTCTTTGATAATTACGTCTGTTGCTACAGAGAATCCATTACAGAATAAGTCATGTCATGTGCCCGTTGCTGCAGTATCTCACCAGAGCTGGTAAAATAGAGCTTCGTGCGACAGTTCAGCTATATGTGTAATATCGGTATCGGTATATTTAGGAAAGTCTTATTATTTTTGAGTGCTTCGCCAGTAATCTATATCGGTAAATGCAAGTGATAGAAGAGATTATAATCATTATAACCATCGATAAATGGAAAAATAAATTTATTTAAACCGTGGCAAGAATTGTTCAGAATATCTGCATCTAAGAAGAAATGCCGTTAGTATAGTACTGAGTACTTAAACTATAGATTTACGTAGTCTTCTATAAACCAAATATTACCTACGTGTTTGATTAGCGAAAACGTTTTTTCAAATGAAGTAGTGAAGTCTTTTAGACTACAAAAGCATTTGAATAAAATGCATGCTGATAAATAGGTTAAAGCTTTATTCTGTTTTCAAAGTTTGGAAAGGAAATAACTGAAACGGACAAATACATCAAACCATTTTGCGTCGTCTCCTGAACAAGAATGTGATGGACTACGAGCCTCATAATATATTTTATTGTTAATCCCAAAAGCCAAGAACACACACACCACTGTCAAGCAATTGATTTTGCCGTCAGCTAAAAATTTACTAAACACTGATTTTCATCGTACGACACCCTCAGGTATCATCAGAAAAATTTCTCTGAGTAATATTTCGGTACAAAGAAGAATACTCCAACTGTCTAAAGGCATTGAAATAATATTACGAGATTATTTAGAAGTTTTGCATTCAATTCAAAAAACAACTCAAACTCGATAAACTAACAAATAACGAAGCACTACTTTTATCATAAGCGATTCATAAAAGAAGCAAAGAATTGTCAAGAGTTATTATTTGCCAAAAAGTAGGCATCCATAGAAAGGAAGAATCAATATTTAACATCATGAACAAATTTTTCAAAAGAAAGAAATTTCTATTTGTATTATTTTGCCAGCTGCTATTGATAGTGCTCAGCAATGACGGAGCATCATAAGGGTTTTACAGCGAATTTGAAATACGCAATGCCAGATGTACTGACTGTACACTGTGTTACTCATAAGAGTATTTTGACAGAATTGCATACGTCGTTTCATTGCACGACAGATTATTTTCTTAACATCGTAGAAAAAATAATGATAACAATCGCTTGCTGCAGCGCTTAGAAGTTCTTTGGATGTCAATAGCTATCATTTCAAACGGTTTTTCAATCTGTTTGATTCAGTATTAGACTTCCATGAAACCACAGACGAAAAACTGCGCGAGAATCTGATCACATCCTAAAATAGCACTGCATATTTGATAGACAAGTTTAAAATAAAGTCAGTTTATAAAACTTCAAGTTGATGAGCTGAATTGAACTAAAACAAAAAATTATAGCTGCTTTTTTGGAAAAACTCTTCCAACAAAGTCTAGGTAAAGGTGAATATAGTTACTTTCCTAATTTATCAGTAGTCTCTACAAAACAAGAAGATTTGCCTACTTATTGCCAACACTTGGACGATCTTTCATGCTGATTTTACATAGCGATACCATGATGTTTTAAATGAATATACCGAGTTTACGTTTTAGACCCTTTCTCAATTTCAGATACAGTAGAATCATTAAACTTACAATAGAAACTAGTGGAGTTTACAACTAACGAAAAACTGAAAGTAAAATTCAGATATGGATACCAAAAGTTGTGTCTTCGAAAAGTAATGCCAGCTATCTACTCTGAATTGTGGGCAACAATAAAGAAATTTTTAATTCCATTTCCTCCATCGTATTTGACTAAGCGTAGATTCAGTGCAGTAGCTGATTTACTGTCTAAGGAAAAGAACAGACTGCACATTATTGAACATGACAATTTACGACTAATGATAAGAGAAATGAAATCTTAAGGTAATCATAACACTAGACCAGCCTCAACCCTCTCATTACTTTTTCGTAATTTCTAACTGATTAACATCTGATTGTCATTTTAATTAATAACTCTTTTGTAATTAACAGATAGACAGACTTATAAAATTGGTATAGACAATACACAACACTGTTTTAATATTTGGTAAAATTAATTTTTATCGAAGAGGTGACGTTGGAAAATTTTTCCTTGTGAACCAGGTGGTCCAGAAACTGTTGGATTCTCAGGCCTAGATCATATTTTAAAAAATCTCTCTTGAGAGTCTCACTATGAATGGCAAGAAAATAGAATTTTTCTAAACAGAGTAGATGCATGTTTACCAATTTGGTTGATCTAAATCGTAACAACGAGTTGACAACAGTTGATCTAAATCGTAACAACGAGTTGACAACAGTTGATCTAAATCGTAACAACGAGTTGACAACAGTTGATCTAAATCGTAAAATTTTGATTCCGCAACTATAAAAATACATAACTGGACACACTCCCTTCACAATAAGTATGGACTTTCCAATACTGATCACTGTGTCTGTAGGGACAATTTCAGGCTATTACATGAAAGAATATCTCTTAATGAAAGAGTATCACATTAAATTTCCTGTAAATGATGTCATTCCTTTAAAAGAATTCTTTACTAAGCAAAAACATCTCGTTCTTAAAATTTGTGAAATTATGTATCTACTTGCTGCGTTTGGAAAAGATATTTGCCCTCCCGCTTAGAAATATGAATATGGTAGTATAATATTTACTTCTTTAAAATTTCATTATTTTGCTTATAATTTCACACACAGTAACTTTATATTGTGAGCATAGGTGTAAAAACTTAATAAAGACATTACAATTATTGCTATGATTGTTTTTATGAATGCTTGATCCAACTTTATGCACTCCGTAAACTTTGAACTTGTTAAACCTTTATTTTTGATGCGAGTGCATTTTTTTCAGTTCTTGTTTCTGTTTTTAAATTATGCATTGTAACACAGAAAATACCGTAAGTTTGATAATTATTATTTAAAATTAAAATAAGTCTAATTAATGATGAGTGTGGAGCAATATCTATTATCATCGGTAAACACCCTGCGATCCCTTTCATCGTTAATTGAACTGAACTCTACTTGGACTTGCATTGCATTGAGCTGCCCACTTGAGCCATTCGCAGCCATCTGTTTGGCTTCATCAATTAGAATAATTTTGATGTCTGCATTTGTGATGTGGCGTACATACTCAAAGCTTCGGAAGATGCTACCGATTTCAACCGCACTTCTTACCCGTTTTCATATGTAGTAATGCAATGGACGTAATAGTGATTAAGAGGTAATACCTAGACGTAATACGTAGTAGTGCAATGATAGCTGTGAACACATCCCTGGGAGTATTTTCCAACAGAATTAGGACGTAATTTCCCCTTTTTTTCACGTACAATTCGATCGCCCCTCGTGGTGCTCCGCTGTCTTTAATGAGACTGCTAAATGACAGATAGATTGGCCATTGCCGACAAGAGCATTAAACTGCATCCGGCTAAATTAACTCCGGCTATTAGGACAACATTTCTAACTTAACAGTATGTAAAAATAATTGATTATTTTGGAATTAGCTGACCATCTAAATGTCAGGCAGTTGAAACTAAACACCGAAAATAGATGCAATGGTATGATGCTTTCTATATTAAATTCACCTATTTTTAATGAATGAATATATTTTAAGTCTTGGTATGTTTAGCTTTAATCAAAATATTTCAGTTTCAGTGTCAAACTCGCTTGTCATTTGTGGTAACACTACTGTACTGTATAATACTTCTGTTGGACAGTCTTGTGCAGCTTATTTAAATGTATAATTTTAAAGTAGTTGATGATCACTATATTTCTTTTATGAGTAAAATACCCATTCCAAGCAAATATATAAAGAACATTAAATGTTATTTGCTAATAAATTGGCTTTATTTTTCAGAAAGTATGTTTCATTATCAAAGATGTAAATACACTCACGTTTGTGAAAATTGCAACACCATGAAGGACTTACGCGAGTGAGCTGAAATTTTCAGGAAATGCAAAGTAGCGCATGATATGCAAATGATTAGAATTGCAAATCCGTAGCGCATGCGTATGCTGAGCAGCGCCCTCTGAACAGCTGATGGATCCGAATAAATAGACGGCTGTAGCGAGGCGTGTATGGTTATCGGTGGTTATCTGCTAGTGGTAAACGTTAACTCAATCTGTACTTATGCCTCGTCGACGAAAGAGAGCGAGATTTGAACAATTTACAGAGTTTGAACGAGGGAGAATCATCGGCCTTCGTGAAGCTGGATTGTCGTATCGTGCAGTAGCCTCTCGTGTGCAGCGTAACAGCAGCACAGTGATGCGCGTTTGGAAGCAGTGGACGGACGAGTGTCGGACAACTCGGAAATCCGGGAGTGGACCCCGAAATGTGACGTCAGCTCGCGATGATAGACACCTGGTCCGCATGGCGCGGACGGACCGTACAGCTTCCTCTAGACAATTGGCAGCACTGTGGTCAATAGCTACAGGTGTTTCATTGTGTGCTTCATCAATTCGTAGACGTCTGCTGCAGTGTGGACTGCGCGCACGGACTCCTTTATACAGGATCCCCCTAACGCACGACCATCGCCGCCTGCGGCTACAATGGGCCAATCAGCATAGAGACTGGCGTGCTGATTGGCAGCATGTCGTGTTTTCTGACGAATCCCGCTTTAATTTGTGGTACCATGATGGCCGCATTCGTGTCAGACGCTATGCCGGTGAACGCCACCTTCCGGAGTGCATTATCGAACGCCACAGTGGACGAACACCCGGAGTTATGGTCTGGGGCGCCATAGCATATCATAGACGATCTCAATTGCTACGAATTGTGGGCAATCTGAACAGCAACCGGTATATCCGTGAAGTTCTACAGCCCGAAGCTGTTCCCTTCCTTCAAAGCTTGCCAGGCGCTGTATTTCAACAGGACAATGCCCGCCCTCATACTGCTCGGATTGTTAAATCCTTCTTTGCAGCGCAGCAGGTACAGCTTCTTCCTTGGCCTGCGTGTTCCCCGGATATGTCGCCAATTGAACATGTGTGGGATGTCATTGGTCGGCGTCTTGCTCGTGATCCTCGTCCTGTTGCGTCTGCAGACGAACTTTGGGTACGCGTACAAACGATATGGAATGCTCTTCCTCAGTCAGACATTCAAACTTTGTTTGACTCCATGCCACGTCGTGTAGCAGCACTTATTGCGGCGCGTGGTGGCCACACAAAATACTGATTCTGGTCTCTTGTTCTTGTTTGTTTGCTTTGAACATTTAATCATTTATTTGTACCACTACCACTCAACTGTGTATTAAATTGCATTCAATTATGACGATTCCTTCTTGGTGTTGCAATTTTCACAAACGTGAGTGTACAAGCAGGAGACATATGCTGGTCGGAGACTCAAAGAAACGTCACGCATATAACTCATGGCTGCATAATGGCAGCATGAAATGTTATAAATCTTCACTTACTTCACAAATCAAGTTATAATATTTTAAGCAATTTAAGATAATGCTTATAATATTATATGAATTCTCCTGTGCGACATAACTAAAAAAGTGGCCATAACTCCTGAGCCCACCAGAGGCCCAACGGTAATGTCGCTGAGCACTGGCAGTTCCGATCTGAGATAGATTCAAGGCAAAGGAGTTTGTTTGCGAACTCCAGGCGAACGTTTTCATGGTTTTCCCCACGTGTAACATATATACGAGCCAGTTTCTCTTAGAAAGTCCTCCACGAAGGTATCCCTCCCCTTAGTCTAATAGCCCTTGCGTGTTTTTCCATTATTAAATAAACCAAGCCCAAACTTAGCCCCTAAATGTCCTCAGAAGAATATTTAAAAGCTAAACACATTTAAAAGCAGCATATCCTTAGAATTTCGGATAGACGGTCTTGCGCTCTGGAGATAGAAATGTTTTATTGCCTACAGACTTGCCACTCCTCGTTTGAAATTTATGAGTTTTTAAATCAAAAATTCGTTAAAGAATTTCAAAGTGCAAATGCAGTCTAAAACTTTGATCATGTTTAGTATAAGAGCACCTGCACTTGATTTGTTCTCTGGAATCCATACTTTTCATCTGAGCTGAGGCTGTGTTCATTAACAAGACCTTTAACAATTCTAGGAAGCTTATTTAATTCTCTGTTGAGGGTTGGATTCCAAGTTCTAGATTACAGCTTCTTGACATTATTTTGATCGGTAATAATTTCTCTGAAGAGAGCTAGTAATTGTAGATGTGCAAACTTCTTATCCAGTGTGATCGAGCTTGGATTTGGAAAACTTGTAATTTGAAAGTAAATTTGAGGACAGCTTTATCTAATTGGCTGTTGTAGAATTTCCAGTATTGAATGGTGTATTCAGTGCTATGTTATGGAACACTTACCTTTCAACCGTTTTCCTCTGAGGAGAAACTCTCTGCGTGGTTGCCCTGGTACTAGTGAGTATTGGCACATAATCCGCAGAAGTCCATGATCACCTCGGAAGGCAACAGAATATTGATGGTTGTAAGAGAAAAGTCCAAAATGTCAGGATGTCTCCTGTTCCATTGTCCAAATGTCTTCTGTTCAGGATGTTCGGACGATGCGTAGATTCTTCAAATATATGAATATTATTTTCTAAATAACTATGAATTACTTGTTCATTTCCATTATGGTGGTTACAACCCCAATCGACATGTTTGGAGTTAAAGGCACCCCTGTTAATTATGGGCCCTTGACTTTTCAAATCATTCGCAAATAGGGGTCGACCGAAAGGTTGTAAATAGGAGAGATTGCGATATCTTCCTGTTTCGGGAGCATATCTTACACTTTCACAGCAGCATATAATGTTGTCCATGGAGACAAAACAATTCCTAAAACCTCTTCACATAGAGGACATACCATCGCCTCGATGCTACCTGTCGTATCTGTAGTAATAATAGTTTGGCCGCATGCGTTTTCGTAGTAACACTTTTATCATTTGTAGAGACATTAGGTATTTGAAGCAGGAATATTAATAAATGAACAACGCCTTCGCCGGGATCGAAATCACGGGCCTGATTACGCGTCGAGCACGCACCACGAAGGCATGCATAGAAGGCGGAAGAAATACCTTATATACTCCCCCTTTTAAATGGCGACCGGGATTTGAGGGACCCAATCGCCAAATCCCGGTGGTGGAGAATCATCATCCACCACCTTTATTTTTAGTTCGGGCGCCAGTGTAGAGACATTAGGTTATTACGAAGCAGGAGACAATGAGCAAAGCCTTCGCCAGGAATCGAACCACGGACCTCTCGGCTCCGCGTCGAGCATGCAGACCACTACACCACGAAGGCATGCGAAGAAGGCGGGAGAAATACCTTATACATTCAATTGCGCCAATTTGATTGGGATGTATAGAATAGTAATTGGCTTATCCCTCGTTGCGGTATTGGGACCTGAATGGAATTTAATTAAAGCTGGAAACTTGAATCGCTTTAAGAATAGTGCTCACTGCTGTGATTTGCGTGATCACTGCTCTGACTCGGTGAGTTTCTGTCAAGTTTCTTTGATCTACCTGTTTGTAATATGTGCACTATTCATGGTAACTCATTCAAAGTACATGTACGTCCTTCCTGCTATTGGCTGGATCTCGGGAATAGCTACAAGCACGAGGATTGGCGATATGATCAAAGTCACACTTGATCAGTTTGCGCACTTGTTTGCGTCAGTTTGCGCACTTGGACAGATCTTTAATTTAATAGGACTTTAAAATAGCGAAAAATCGAACAAAATATTGAACTTGGTTTTTTGCTCTGGTGATATTCCATATACGTAACTTCATCGTATGCAAAAAACCGAGTTCAAATATTCTAATTTTTAAAGAAGTTACAAGCATTTAAAATGTATAAACAACGTAAACTTTGCCCTTTAAATTTCAGAGAAAATGTATTTCAACATGTTATAATTTATATATTTGCCCAAAAGAAGTATTTATTTCTAAAAAAATGGCTAGACATGTCAGTATTGACAACTATGAAATGAACTTTGGTTATGTTAACGCTATATGCGTGGAACACAAGGAAACAAACTCGTTTTCCCCACTAGTTGCAAAAAAGCATGATTAACGTCGCTTGAACCAGCAAAAAGAGAAGTTTAGCTGCTTGGGAGAAAACAAAAATAGTAAAAAAAATATTCTAAAGCATTAAAAGATAATATAAATGTAACAAATGAAGGTGAAACACATAGTGCAGGTGAATTTTAAATGTTTCATTAGATGTAAAGCATAAATTGTTTCTACTATAACTTCGAATCACATACCAATTTGCGATATTTTTATTTTTGTCGTATTTAATATTATGAGATTAAAAATAGTTAAATGGTATGAGAATATTATGCAGTGTTTACTAATTCATATTTAAAGTTAATTTGCTGTTTCTCATGACCATGTATTAAAGGTAAGTTGGAAAAAAAGGTTTAAAATCGTTTTTCTCAAAACAAATTTTTTCGCAGCTCGTATGTTTTGAAAATGCCCCATGCGACACATTTTTAGTTAAAAATAAATGGTATTTGAAAGAAACTATCTTGTTATATACACAGTCCAGTCACATTAATGTGACCACCACGTACTTTCCATGTCAGAGTTAAATAACCAATCACAGAAGGCAGGTGGCAGCACAGTGCAGTTGAGCGTATATATAGGGTGTGTGAGGGCTTCGGAAAACATTTCAATCGTTGGCGTAATGCAGAAACGAAGCGATTTATCTGACTTCCAAAAGGGCATGATCATTGGCTTTCGGGCCAAGGGTGGAAGCATTTCCGAAACGGCTGAGTTTGTGAACTGTTCGCGTGCCGCCGTGGTAAAAGTGTACCGTGCATGGCAAAATGGGACTGTCCAAAATCAGCGACGTGGCAAATGTGGTGCACCACGGGCCATAGATGACAGAGGCGAACGACGGTTGCGGAGATGCGTTCGGGCAGATAGACGGGCTACCGTTGAGCAACTGACCACCAAAATGAACCAAGGGGCTACCAAAAGTGTCTCCCAAAGTACTATTCAGCGAACATTGCTGCGTCTGGGCCTCCGAAGCAGACGCCTGGTTCGTGCACCTATGCTGACTGCTGTTCATCGACGGCGAAGGCTAGAATTTGCACGCCAGTACAGCAGCTGGACGTCCACTGAGTGGCGACAGGTTGCGTTTTCGGATGAATCGCGTTTTATGCTCCATCGGACAGATGGACGTTGGCGTATAAGGCGTGAAACCTCTGAAAGGAACCACCCTGCAACCATTGCCGGAACGGTCCAAGCTGGAGGCGGGAGCATTATGGTCTGGGGAATGTTTTCCTGGCATTCTCTAGGTTCACTGATCATTGTGGAAGGCACAATGGATCAATACAAGTACGCATCTGTCCTTGCGGACCATGTTCACCCCTACATGCGCATTGTTTTTCCTCAGGATGATGGCATCTTCCAGCAGGACAATGCGAGGTGCCATACAGCTGCCAGTGTACGTGCGTGGTTCGAAGAGCACCAGGATGAGTTTACCGTCCTCCCCTGGCCAGCAAACTCACCTGACTTAAACCCAATCGAACATCTGTGGGACCATCTCGATCGAGTTGTTCGCGCCATGGATCCTCAACCGCGTAATCTAGCGCAGCTGGCCACGGCATTAGAGTCGGCATGGCTCAACATCCCAGAGAACACCTTCAGGGACCTATGTGACTCTCTTCCTGCACGTCTCGCAGCATTCCGCTCTGCGAAAGGTGGTTATTCTGGCTTTTGACAGATGGTCACATTAATGTGACTGGACTGTGTATTACAGTAGATCTTTGTATGCATTTTTGGATGTGGAGTTATTAAGAAGTTTAAACTTGTGATAATGTTTAACAAATGGTGATATTTTTCCGAAAACTGGATATAAATTCACAAAAATCCTTTTTAAAACTTTCTGATCCATCATATCCAATAACGGATACACAAAACCTTTTGTCAAGTCTTTATAACTAACTTAAAGGAAAAATTAGGAAAAAATATTGAAAATTAGAAAGCAAGGAGCATTTTAAATCTTTAATTAAAATAATTAATTATTTGTCTTTAAAATTTTTTAATTTAAAATAAATTGAAATTTTGAACATATATTTTAAAAACTGGTGTTATAATATGGATATGTATAAAATTTCAGTTTAAATTAAAATTCTTTTCAGTTTTTGTGTTGAAAACACAAAAAAACTGATTTTTAAAGTCTACTGCCCCCTTAAAACAAAATTGATGTTTGTGATCTTGTTCACACTTCACAAATTTTGGCGGCAGTTTGCATTTATGTTGAATATGGTGTAAGCCCTGTCAGGTATAACACTGTTTGCTCATCTCGATCCATGGTAGGTTTCGGCGCAAACTCTCCAGATTAAAGTTTGTGGTCAGTGCTACCAGGTACAATGGATTTTTGTGACCTCAGGACCTCTGATTCTACACGCGGTAACTGTGTCATAGACGTAATTAGCTGTTTAATGCTGTTGACCCTAAAGCTGACTTCGAGGAGTGCATCTTCGAATTCAGTCCGGGCTGTATATGATGACATACTTCGGAAGCCTATTTTCAGTTTCTTGTCCTCAGGTAACATATGTGTAAAATAGTTTATGTCTATTGCCTCTAGGAGGGATATTATCTGATGATGAACATCAACGAGTGTTTTGGAATCCTGGAATTTAGCGTCCACGAGAAGTTTAACTCGCTGCTTCCAGGAAGGGAGGAATAGACTATTGTAATTAGTGAAATTTTTCAGCGTGTGTGAGTGTACTGCAAGCCTTAGCCGTTAGCTGGGTAAGACTTTCCGGAATGGGAACTGTTTCGGCGGTAGGCAGGCCGGATGTATCCGTCGTTTCTTCATCGGTTGTGACGTCTGCTGAGGGCTGCACTAGCTTCGTTGCAGTGTCAACTGCAGTCAACTTTTTGTCGAGAAGATATTCCTTCGAATAAGGCAATAATATATCTTGAGCACGTGGTGACCTCTCATGTGCTTTTGATGACATTTTTTCGGTTGATTTGGTACATTTTGAACGGTCTTTTCCGGATTTCAGTGGTTAGCTGGGGATTCTGTTGGCCTATTATGGCTCCAAATCTCCACAGGCATCCTTGAGAAATGTGAATATATTGCAAGTGTCCGGATAATGGATGAGTAGTCTGGTGTAGCGAATAGTTTGGGAAGTCGAAGCTTGCTCCATGTCGATAGTTTCACTGGTTTCGAAGTCAGCAGAATGCATTCGTAGTGCTTCAAAGGAGTCATTTTCTACGTCCGCGATGTTCATGTTGAAGACTTCTTTAAACTTGATGAAATGTGAAAATTGCTTCTGTCAGCATTCTGTTAAGAACTGTTTTTCCATCTAAGTCGCTTGAGTCGATTGATTGCACCTTCGATGATTTTAATCAGCGTGCTAAATGCACCCATGTTAAGAGCTAGTGCTATAATATTAACACACAAAGTATTCTGAGTATGAAAACCACGTACCAAGTGCGTAAATACAAAAGAGAGATCTGAAAAATTTCTCCTGTGTTTATCCTTTTCATCCTTGCAAAAAGTTTAATGTACGCATGTCGGGCTAGTGACATTTCCCTAGATACTTTGATTCGTCTCTGAGTTCCCAGGAAAGAAGGCGCGGCTATTGGAAGATTCCTGCATGTTAGGCACTTGGCTTTGCTGGAACCCAAATGAACGTCTAACTGCCACATGTGTGAAGAACTCATAAAAATTCATTGTCTTTGCACGCGATGTATAAACAGACTGTTATAAAACACAAATCCCTCGAAATCGAAGGTGAAGGCTATTAGAAAATAGAGGAACAATGAAAATCGTAATACTTGGTCATAAAATCAACTGCTACAAAGGCATAAAACATGATTCTGTTTAAAACCACCACCGTGCTAAAAGAAGTAATGGGTAATTAAATAATACATTTATCTCTTTGGAAGAGGAAATGTGAACAGTTTCATTAACTACACACTTCATAAACACCTTTTGAATTAGTTAAATCTTTAAATAAATAACAACACTAAATGTATTAAAATATGCGATCCGCTAAAAATAATTTTTATATAGCTCGAGAACAATTAGAACAAACCATTTATGAAATTTTCCTTTTACTTCATTACTTGAGGTAACGGAAGTAAGCTAATGAACACTGTCTTCTTCAAGGACCAAATTTTTCTATAAAATTGCATTTTGCCATAAATCTTATATCCGGCACTAACGTTTTTCTCTTTATGCATTCCTTTAGTCAGCATTTTAGTTAATAAGGTAATATATTTGGCCAACAATCGAAGTAAAAGGACTTTTTTAATTTCTGTGAGAGCCCTTAACCTTAATTAGTCAAGAAACTGTAGGTTTAAAGCATTTGGAAATAAAACAGTGGAAACGATCTACCAGAATCTGTTAACAAATGATAGAGGCTACTTATTGGAATTCATTTCTATGTAAAATTTTACTTCCAAACTTTACACTAACAAGCTCAAATACTATGGTCTCTTCATACTAAGTACGCTTCAAAGGACATTTTGCGTAGGTAATGCGAGAACACAAATTCCGAAAAATCATCGCCGATTCATTGAAAAATACTGTTAAAATTCTTAAAATAAATACATTTTTGTTGCTTTCAGGTGGAAAGGAGTTTAAGGATACTTTTATAACATCATTATAAACTTACAACTGTAGGAATGTAAATCATGCAATGTAAATAAACGGGTGTTGTTGGCATCTAGTTCTAAATGTTCAAATGTACTTCGGTGTATCCTATCGAGGAGGTTCGAGAAATGATTACAACTCAATGATCTCAGAAGTGTCCTTTAGTTTCGTCGGGTTATAACTAGATACTTAAGCACGATTATTAGTTTGCACTCTCTATATCAGAGTGCAATCGCCTTCTAGTTAGATGACAGCGATAATTCCAATTAAAATAGGTAATAAGCATAGACATCATTAATTTACATTCACAAAGTATGATATTCATGAGTTATTACTGTATTCTATTGATATTGTACTTCATATTGCTTAGTATATTTATTCGGATAGAAGTTCGTTTCACTTGATAATATAATCGTGATATTTGCGCCATTCGCATACATATTAACATAGCAGTATTATATAATTTACATGTAGTATTTCCAAAATTGTGTACTCAACAATGTATGTATTTTAAAATATTACTTATCGTATAAATAAGAAGTAAATCTGAAGTTTTTAAATCAGAACAAAATCAAGAAACATGCCTTTCGAAATTTGATGTAAAAACGCATCTTAAAATTGTAATATAATGCATTACTTGAAATAAAAATATAGGAATTTCTTTAAATTAAGAAACTAAGGGACATTTGCTAAAGAATTTGGGAAAAATAGTCTTAAAAAATGCGAGTGACAATTAGCAGAACAAGCAACGCAAAAGTGGAAACTAAAATTTACGAATAAAATTGAGAATGTGTCTGGTATATATAGTATTAAATGTAATAAAGATGCAAAGATGCTCTAAGAGAGTGCTAGAGAATTTGTATGACTCTCTGAATTAGCTTTACTTAAACAAGCATTTGTAAAACTTTAATCCAGATATTAAATCTGCTGTTCGAGAAACCCGTGTAATTCTTACAAACAGCTAATACTGCTTATGTATATTACTCACAGAAATACAGTTGGAAACAAGATGTATGTGAAGACGTTTAGTGGGTGTGTCAGCTTATTTAAGTGAACACGAGCATTTAAGATCGCAAGCAGATAATAGATGATGTTTTAAACAATGACAGAATTTGTAATTAAATCAAAATGGCTACAGTCTAAGCTTACATACAACTAATGTCTACAATCTACGTCTGTAATCTATGTATCAATCTACACTTCGAAAGATTCTGGACAGAATTCTGAAATTCATATAAGCAAAGGAATTGCGGGACATGGATTACTATTTCATCGGAAACCTTAGAGAATAGTTTCAAGATTTCAAAAACTACCCATTTTTGTAAAGTAGGTTTATTTATTCCCTTCACAACTGGCATAAACGTACCAGCGAATTTGCAAGTGGGACTTATAGAAATGAAATCGAATGCACAAATTAAAATCTTATACAAAATTTACTTGTTTTTTGGTTTTATCAAAAACGTCAGATTTACATACTCATTTTTCATTAGTTACGTAAAGACAAATTTACAATTCGTCATAGGAACACATTGTTTGTGATGTATCTTTTCGAGAGAATGTATATTTGCGAGTTTTTCTTTTTTATATCTGAAGCAGCCATTAAATGAGAAATGCATATTTCAACGAATGTTCTTAATCCTCTCTTTGCATTTTCTAGAACACTGCATTAGTTTAGAATTCATTCTGAAATTTTTATTAAAAATGTTATATTCTAATATAATTTTTGTGAATATATTCTTTGCGATGCGTAACATTTGAATTTAAACTAGATCTAACTTTAACAGCTGCATTAAGAATGCAAGGTATATTATGATTCATAATAAAATGGTAATTATGTATGCAGCATTTGGCAACTATTTTATCGAATGTTGTGGAATACCGCAAACGTAGAAAATGAATTGTCAATTTATAAAGTATTTCTCCCGCCTGCTTAGCATGTCTTCATGACGTCAGCACGCTCAGCGCGTATTCGAGAGGTGGTTTGAGTTCCGGAGAAGGCATTGCTCATTTTTCACGTCTCCAGCGTAAAACATAATCTAATGACTTTACACTGGCGCCCGAGCTAAAAAGGACGGTGGAAGATGATTCTTCATCACCTAGTTTTGACGATTGGGCCTTCTAATCCCCAGTCACCCTTTAAAAGGGGGAGTATATAAGGTATTTTTCTCGCCTTCTTAGCTTACTTTCAAGGTGTAATGGTCAACAAGCCCAAGCGCGTATCCGAGAGGTCCATGGTTCGAGGGCACTGCTCACTTTTCATGTCTCCAGCATAAAAAATAACCTAATGACTCAACAAATTATACACACCCTGACAAAAACAATACGCTAAAATATCGGTGTAAAATTAAATTCATGTAAACATTTCGTCCAGCAATACAGTAGTTTTAAGAAAACATGACTTAATCTATAGTTCTGGGGCAAAAAATCTCCAGATGAGGATCACTGGAAGCAAAGAGTTAATTAAAAACATGAACGTATTTCCACTTTAAATTATTCTAATTTTTCTTGATTTTTCTCTAATTCGTTTTAATAGGCTTTTCCTGGAACTGTGGCACATTATTTAATTTATTTATCCTATTACTTTTTATCTTTTGATTATGGTAAAAATTTTTAATATTAACCTAAATAAATGTATTATTATTATTATTGCTCGTTTTAGGTTTCCTTCTATATTATGTTTATTTAACTTCCTCGTTGGAGTTTCAAGGCTTCGGTATTATTTCTCATAAAATATTTCATAAATTAAAGTTTAACTAGGAGATTGACTATATAATGCTCTCGGGTACAGAAAATGTAGCTGGTTATAAGCTTCTTTTGATATTTCCGTCGAAACTTTAAAAAAGTGCCTCCTATACTTGATGTTGTGTACATATTCAAACACAAATCAACTACGAGTTTCAGTACTTTCCTTGGAATCATTACTGACACTTTTATATATCTTACCGCTTTCATTTCTGAGTGTAAGAATATTGTGAAAAGGAACTTATTTAATTTGATAGATCATCATAGTGAACCTGAATAATTTCTCCAGACTTTCTTTCCTATTTTTTTAAAGGGTTTAAATATATCAACTGTTTGAATCAAGTAAAAGCACTATTAAATTGTCGTTAGGTTAGTAATTTTTATGACTTATTAATTTCTACATAGTCTCTAAAAGAATATTTAGCCCCTCTTAAGTATCATAAAATATTATTTAATATTAAGCCTTCCGATGCAATAAAAATCGTATTGTGCTCATGAAGCATATGAATGAGTTATTTAACATCACATGCCATTGATACGAGAATGATTCATCAACACTTTGTGAGGTACAGTCTTCATAATAGCTTCGTTTCTAATCGTGCTTTAAATGAAAGAGTTTCTGGATAGTAATTAGGGTACTAGCAGGAAATTCACGTAGTAATTGTGCCCTGGAGTATTCTCATATCAGATGGAAATGTGACTACTCCCATTCGTCTCTTTAAAAATGCTCAAAGGGAAATTGAAGTAATGGATATTTATCTAATTTCCGTGGGTTGTTTGTTACATAACGATTGAGTGGAAATAGATTAAGTGTGAATTATTAAATGCTTATCTAGTTAATCTCTGACTATACGTTTCTATCTTTTCAAATAAAGCGACCGTTAGCAATTGTGTGGTGTTATAAATTTATAAATATACATGTATTTTCTTGTGCAATGGCTTTTATGCATTTTTAATCAATCTACATATGTTAGAAGTTGTATAGTAGATGATTTTAATACATGGAGAATTCGTAAGTCCTAAATATTATTTAACAATTTCAGTAAAGTGAATTTTTATGCGTTTATGTAGGTTTTAAATTATTTGGCAAGATCAAAGTGGAAATATTTAATATGAGAGTAGTTTGTTGAAACTATTTGTTCAAGAAAATATTGTGTTTCTTAGTTATGCTGTTTATGTCAAGTATTCTTTATTAGGTGATTTTATTTACGAAAATTTGATAGGTATTAAATATTATTTAATATATTCAGGAAAGGTAGTCGCTCTTCTACCTTTCCTGAATATGTTAAAGAATATTCAGGGAAAGCAACCTGAGGTATTCAGGAAAAATAACCTGCATAAAATACCTAAGGCAAGCATTGTCCTTAGGTATTTTATGCAGTTATACACATTTAAAACCTTCTCTGAAGTTTAAAATAAAACATTTAATACCTTGTGGAATAATTTATTATATGCTTCTACTAGTAATTGTTCTGCTTCTTATTTATTAGTATATATTACTATTGTGTAACATTCGAGTAAACTTTGCGCCTTTCGTGTATTTAATCGGATTATTATTTTGATGCATATACCGTATAAGCAAACTCTGGAATTGCCTAATAAATAGCACGAGCTGAAACAGAGGTATAACCTACTGAGATCCACAGCAAACTCTGTTGCCTGTTTAAATTTTGGATATTTTCTGATATTTTCTGTTTCTTGTGAATACAAAATCACATAGAACAATTTCTTAAAATTATAGCTGTAGTATTCTTCACCTTCGTATTATCGAATGTAAACATGAAATATATTGAAAGACGCGCAATCATTTATCTAGTTTGTAGTTATGAGTTCTGTCGAGCTTTAGTACTCAGCGACTCCAGTAATTTAAGTAAGTCACATTAAAATCTGTTGCATCTTTTGAACTTCGAAGCTGCAAATTTCGGGTTATACATCATAATTTACATATAATTGGTATTAAATATTCTAAATTCTCCTTGTGCTACGCTGCATTTAACGATTTTAGTAGTTTGAAGTATAACTACTGGTTATATTGCGTGATACTGCGAACACTTTACGAATATCTGAGGAAAATTCCAGAGTTCTGACATACAGGTGTTTATAAAGTCCCGGACCCATTTTGATGTTTAATAACTCATAAAATATTAAAGATAGATTAAAATTTATAACATAAATGGTTAGATAGACTCAAAAAGTTTCATGACCCTTCTCAATGAACTTCCACGTGTGCCCCCTTCGTAGCACGGAGACTATCAAGTCGATATTCAATTTCACGCCAAGTACCGGCAAGCATGTCGGCATCCACAGAGGCTATTGCGGTTGGAATTCTGGCTTTTAGGTCATCCATGTTCGACACTCTCCTCCTGTAAACGTTGTCCTTTACAAATCCCCAAAGGAAAAAGTCCAGCGGAGTTTTATCAGATGATCTGGTTGGCTAACGAATTGGACCTCTTCGCCCAATCCATTTTCCTGTAAAATGGTCATTCAAAGAACTACGAACGATGCTACCCCAATGAGATGGTGCACCATCTGGATGGAGGATCTTTTTGGTAAGTTCTTCTGCAATTTCTCTGTGTTTGCATAATGAATTTCGTTTCTATGAACCACCATAAAATCTCTGCTTTCTCTTGTGATGTATGCATTTTCCTTAATATCCGGTTGAATAAAACATCACATACAAAAGTACTAGAACAAACACATCAAAAGTAAACTTAACATTGCAATAGTTGCCAAAACCAAAGAGAGAAAAATGCAATTAATTAGCAGACGATATTTAGAAAAGTACAGATATTTAGACTGGAAAATGAAATTATCTGAAATTAACCACACGCACAGACGATATTTACAAAAATAAAGATATTCAAACCTGAAAAGGAAAATATATAAGTTATTCCATCAATAAATGCCATAAGTTTGTTTATATCTTCATTATTTTATGAGTTATTAAACATCAAACTGGGTCCGGGACTTTATAAACACCCTGTATTTCTTTTGAATAAGAAATACTATTTTATTAACCTATTATCGGACTTGCGAATTCAATCTTTTACGAACCCGTATGCACGCAACACTATTACAGCATTTATCATCGCTTTTTTTGTCTCATATGAGTCTTAACATCACAAAAAAAAACGTGACATGTTCGTAAAAACCTAACTTCTAGTGTAAGATTTAAACCAATTAATATTATTATGAATTTTGTATTTAGATAGCTAATTTTAGTAGAATTATAATTAAAATTGTTGTATTTACCCGTTCAATGCAGCACAAGACAAATTTTAAGGAAAAGCTATGCCAAAAACGTAAGAATACAGGGGCATGTGCATTGAGAAAATGGATGTCTCCCTAATTTGTATTAAAATTAAATAAATGTAATTGACCACTATGTTAGTTGCAACCGTAATTTCATCCTTTTATTGTTTTCCAGTAATTTTGAGAAACAGAAGTACTAGAACTATCTCGCGACTGGGTGAAAGCTATGAAAGGCCGGAGAGAGGGCGTCTGAGTTCTAATTGCTTAGTTATTATTGTTGCCCGTTATTTATTTCCGCGTGAACCGAGATATACGAATTAGCTTTCAGTTTAGATGCCTTTTGTATTGCTTTGTATTTAACGTTTTTAGTAGTTTGAAATATAACTAGTGATTATATATTTCTTCTGATAAGAATACATTTTATTTACCTATTATTGGACTTGTGCGTTCAATCTATTACGAGCCAGTACGCACAGAACACCATTATTGTTCTCTTAAACATGCTTGTCATTCGTTTAAAAAGTATATGCAACTGCTCAATCAATTTAAGTATGTTAAATATTCTGCAGCAGATAATTTTAGTAGATGAAACATTAATTCAACTTAATTATTGTTTAATGACATCAGTAAAGGAGATTTGTTTTTTGCATTTCTATAGGTGGAAAATATTTGGGAATTTTGAACTGAAAATGCTTAATACCACTGTTAAATGTTTTGGTGAAATTCAGATAAATTAGGTGTTTGAAAACAATTTTTTGGATCTAGAATGCAAAATTTCAGGCATCTTTCGTAGAAGTTGGTTTAAGTAATACCATTTAAGCGAAACTCAGCCTTCTGGCATTTATTCTGATTTATGTAATTTCTTATGTTTAATCTCTCTTGTGCTTCTGCTTACCATCAGCATTAAGAATGGGAATTTGAGTTAAGTGAGAGAAAACTGAAAATTAAAACCAAAAGCGTAGTATTTCTATTTACCAGAATGCTTTGCTAATTAGTGATGAGTTATTACTTTAATTAACTTTAATTTGAAACTACACTAGCAAAAAATGGAAATACTGTTATATACTCTGATATTCTCAAGTAAAAATACCTTTAATCCTTTGACTACGGATCTAAAAAAATTACCCCATTTTCTATGCAAGTGAACAAAATATGTTATAAATAGGCAAATTTAGCATTTGGAATTTTTCAGAGAAACAGTTTTCAAGCCGAAGCCTGGGACACATATGTCCCAACCGTAATTAATAGTAGGATACAAATGTTCCACACGTAGCGATCGACTTACTATAAGCACACTTATTATACTGGAAAACTTTATTATATGAAATAGATTTACTTCGTACGGCATTGTAGATTACACCGTAGGATATCATAGCTATGTTACGCTACGATGAGCTACCCAACATTACACATTGGGCAGCTTATATTTGTTCTTTACTCTATGTTCATTTTTGTAAAACGAGCACAGCGGCGTTATGATTTTCGAATTATTGGAAGATGATCCTCAACATTCAGACATTCTCCTTTCTCTTCTTTGTTTCAACGAATTTTTCTTTTGAATGATTTTCGATTCTTTGCTTCTTCGTTTTAAACTTTCAGTGGGAAATATATATTCCGTTAGTAGTCAAGGGGTTAAACAATCTTCTTAAAGCATTCAAAAACGTCGGCAATGGTAAATCTTAGAAGTGAGGAATAATTTTGTGAAATATACGAAATAACATGAAAAGTGGACTATTCGCGCAACAACAACTCGACTTAACGCTTAACAACTGGGCTTTTTGCAAGCCTATCCAAAATGCTTAGTTTTCTGTGTGTACCCAAAACACATAGTCTTCCCTAACGCACAAAGAAAACATTCTCTCTTCTCAGTATTTTGAAAAAAATTATCCTATCTTTGTAAACCTTTTTAAAATAAATTTGTTATATATTCTGATAAAAATGGCGGTTCTTACTTCGATTATTTTTTGTTATTACATGCGCTCCTTTTTGCATGCTGCTTACTACATACGTTTTGCTGTTTAGAAAGACAGAATTTTATACATTTAAATAATATCCAAGGTTTTACTCCCTCATTAACTTCTAGCCTTAATCCCTATCCATACAGCCAGGCAGGTAATCACCCCGTCTATGTATTAAATAACACTACACTGGTGTGCAAAAATTAAGGACGATGTCGAAAAATTAGCATATCAGCTGAACGAAGAGGCAGAGCGGACAGAAAGACGAATCAGGAGATCAAGTAAGGTGATGTACGGTAGCACATGCACAGATATGCAGGTAGACGTAATGAGGGAATGTCTAAGTAGTATAAAGCATGTTGTCGGTGTAAGATCAGTATTTCTGGCAAAGAGATTGCACGCCGTATAGCAGTTAAAATCACACCGAGTTGCTGCCTCAGCGAGAAATGGCGAATAATCAATCTGTTAGACGACATCTGGATGCTTTTACCCGAGGTCGAATCATTGGGAAGTTGGAGGAAGGCCGCAGTCTGACAAGTGTGGCTGCAGAATTCGGAATTGCTCACAGCATCGTTTCACGACTTTGGAGACAATTTCAAACTGCAGGAACAGCTATCCGGGGGTTTAGTAGTGGTCGTCCACGAGGAACCACACCCCCAGATGACTGGTATATTGCCTTACAGGCCAGAAGAAACAGGCGGCAAACAGCGGAAGAAATCTCTAGACACACGACACAGGCGACTGGACGACCGATATCGCGTTTTACAGTGGCCAGAAGACTGCACGGTGGTGGTATGTTTGCACGACGTCCTGTACGGTGTGTACCTCTAACGCCTGCCCATCGGAGAAGGCGTTCTCTGTGGTGCCGGGAACCCCGGAATTGGAGAGACAATGAATGGGGACGAGTACTCTTTACAGATGAGAACAGATTTAGTCTGAGTTGCGATTCTAGACACATACACATCTGGACAGAGCAGGGAACACGCAATAATCCCTTCAACATCATCAAAAGGGACTGTTTTGGAGGTCGCGGAGTTCTCGCTCGAGCAGACATAATGCTTGGTAGCCGGACCGACCTTCTTATCTCCCAAGGAGGTTCGTCACCTGGGACTGCTATTGTAACGAGGTTCTTCTTCCTTACATGCGTCTTTTCACAAGGGCTATGGGTCCTCAGTTCCTCTTCATGGACGACAACGCTCCACCTCATCGCACAGTTACTGTCGAAGAGCTGTTGGAGAGTGAAGATATTGAACACATGGATTGGTTGGCAAGGTCTCTGGATCTAAATCCCGTCAAGCATGTACGGAACTTACTAGGGATACCCTTGGCAGCACGTAACTTATCGCCAGTAACGATTCCGAAACTGCGATTGATGCTATAAGAGGAACGACAGCAGTGTCTCAACAGATCATTAACAACCACATATCCAGCATGCACAAATGATGTGAAACCTGCCTAGCAGTCAGGGGAGATCATATCCCCTATTAAAGACCGGATGTTTCTTGCTGGATACCCATCACAGGCATGTTTCGGCCTTCAGTCGCATTGCGCTCCATGCTACTTTTTCAATAAAGCTTCTTTTTATCCCTCTGATTTCTCTTTTAGTAAGTGTTGCTTACATTACTCATGTCCTTACGTATTGGGTATCTTACGGTATTAAATGTGTTGATTTGGAAAGCTTTTGTACAAAGTTATATTAAAAAACCCGTCTCGTTCTTAATTTTTGCACACCAGTGTATGTTGTGTAGAATTGTTATGTATTATTTTACAGTGCTTAGTTGATATATTAATTTACAATGAATAGTGAAATTTTAACGTTCATATTCGAGATTTAATTTTTAATATATAGATTTGTTTAAACTTCTTTCATTTGATTTGTTAAAGCTCTTATTAATTAGCAGAAAAGTTTTGGTATAGCTAAAAGGCGGGTTTCCCCGTTTTCAGGAACCCAACACTTTGGGGTCAAATGTCGGCGGCCAGCTGGCGGCCTTTTGCATCCCCTTTTCTTTCGGGGTTGAATACGTGTGTTGATCGTCTGGACGCGAGAAAGTATTTCCGGCTTTTCTAAAAAGAACTTATGATATGTTTATTACCTATTGGTGTCACAACTTTAACTGAATTACGATT